>JBBPBR010001786.1:0-15565 GCA_037974775.1 Cicer pinnatifidum
TATTCTTGTCCAATTAAGGTTTTTAACCAATCTTGTGCATCCGATAAGTTTGTTTGTGTCATTGAATTAATATTTAGGTCATTTTCGTCCTCCCTAGGCATATTCTTGTCCAATTAGGGTTTTTAACCAATCTTGTGCATCCAATAGGTGTGTTTGTGTCATTGGATGATCAATTAGGTCATTTTCGTCCTCCCTAGGCTTATTCTTGTCCAATTATGGTTTTTAACCAATCTTGTGCATCCAATAAGTTCATTTGTGTCATTGGATTAACATTTAAGTCATTTTCGTCCTCCCTAGGCATATTCTTGTCCAATTAGGGTTTTTAACCAATCTTGTGCATCCAATAGGTGTGTTTGTGTTATTGGACGATCAATTAGGTCATTTTCGTCCTCCCTACGCTTATTCTTGTCCAATTAGGTGTTTTAACCAATCTTGTGCATCCAATAAGTTGAGTTGTGTCATTGGATTAACATTTAGGTCATTTTCGTTCTCCCTAGGCATATTCTTGTCCAATTAGGGTTTTTAACCAATCTTGTGCATCCAATAGGTGTGTTTGTGTCATTGGATGATCAATTAGGTCATTTTCGTCCACCCTAGGCATATTCTTCTCCAATTAGGGTTTTTAACCAATCTCTTGCATCTAGTAGGTGTGTTTGTGTCATTGGATGATCAATTAGGTCATTTTCGTCCTCCCTAGGCTTATTCTTGTCCAATTAGGATTTTTAACCAATCTTGTGCATCCAATAAGTTCATTTGTGTCATTAGATGATCAATTAGGTCATTTTCGTCCTCCCTAGGCATATTCTTGTCCAACTAGGGTTTTTAACCAATCTTGTGCATCCAATAGGTGTGTTTGTGTCATTGGATGATCAATTAAGTCATTTTCGTCCTCCCTTGGCATATTCTTGTCCAATTAGGGTTTTTAACCAATCTTGTGCATCCAATAGGTGTGTTTGTGTCATTGGATGATCAATTAGGTCATTTTCGTCCTCCCTTGGCTTATTCTTGCCCAATTAGGGTTTTTAACCAATCTTGTGCATCCAATAAGTTGAGTTGTGTCATTGGATTAACATTGAGGTCATTTTCGTCCTCCCTAGGCTTATTCTTGTCCAATTAGGGTTTTTAACCAATCTTGTGCATCCAATAGGTGTGTTTGTGTCATTGGATGATCAATTAGGTCATTTTCGTCCTCCCTAGGCATATTCTTGCCCAATTAGAGTTTTAGACCAATCTTGTGCATTCAATAGGTGTGTTTGTGTCATTGGATGATCAATTAGGTCATTTTCGTCCTCCCTAGGCATATTCTTGTCCAATTAGGGTTTTTAACCAATCTTGTGCATCCAATAGTTGTGTTTGTGTCATTGGATGATCAATTAGGTCATTTTCTTCCTCCCTAGGCATATTCTTGTCCAATTAGGGTTTTTAACGAATCTTGTGCATCCAATAGGTGTGTTTGTGTCATAGGATGATCAATTAGGTTATTTTCGTCCTCCCTAGGCTTATTCTTGTCCAATTAGGGTTTTTAACCAATCATGTGCATCCAATAAGTTGAGTTGTGTCATTGGATTAACATTTAGGTCATTTTCGTCCTCCCTAGGCTTATTCTTGTCCAATTAGGGTTTTTAACCAATCTTGTGCATCCAATAGGTGTGTTTGTGTCATTGGATGATCAATTAGGTCATTTTCGTCCTCCCTAGGCTTATTCTTGTCCAATTAGGGTTTTTAACCAATCTTGTGCATCCAATAGGTGCGTTTGTGTCATTGGATTAACATTTAGGTCATTTTCGTCCTCCCTAGGCTTATTCTTGTCCAATTAGGGTTTTTAACCAATCTTGTAAATCCAATAAGTTTGTTTGTGTCATTGAATTAATATTTAGGTCATTTTCGTCCTCCCTAGACATATTCTTGTCCAATTAGGGTTTTTAACCAGTCTTGTGCATCCAATAGGTGTGTTTGTGTCATTGGTTGATCAATTAGGTCATTTTCGTCCTCCCAAGGCTTATTCTTGTCCAATTAGGGTTTTTAACCAATCTTGTGCATCCAATAAGTTCATTTGTGTCATTGGATTAACATTTAGGTCATTTTCGTCCTCCCTAGGCATATTCTTGTCCAATTAGGGTTTTTAACCAATCTTGTGCATCCAATATGTGTGTTTGTGTCATTGGATGATCAATTAGGTCATTTTCGTCCTCCCTAGGCTTATTCATGTCCAATTAGGGTTTTTAACCAATCTTGTGCATCCAATAAAGTACATTTGTGTCATTGGATTAACATTTAGGTCATTTTCGTCCTCCCTAGGCATATTCTTGTCCAATTAGGGTTTTTAACCAATCTTGTGCATCCAATAGGTGTGTTTGTGGCAATGGATGATCAATTAGGTCATTTTCGTCCTCCCTAGGCTTATTCTTGTCCAATTAGGGTTTTTAACCAATCTTGTGCATCCAATAGGCGTGTTTGTGTCATTGGATGATCAATTAGGTCATTTTCGTCCTCCATAGGCTTATTCTTGTCCAATTAGGGTTTTTAACCAATCTTGTGCATCCAATAAGTTCATTTGTGTGATTGGATTAACGTTTAGGTCATTTTCGTCCTCCCAAGGCTTATTCTTGTCTAATTAGGGTTTTTAACCAATCTTGTGCATCCAATAAGTTCATTTGTGTCATTGGATTAACATTTAGGTCATTTTCGTCCTCCCTAGGCATATTCTTGTCCAATTAGAGTTTTAGACCAATCTTGTGCATCCAATAGGTGTGTTTGTGTCGTTGGATGATCAATTAGGTTATTGTCGTCCTCCCTAGGCTTATTCTTGTCCAATTAGGGTTTTTAACTAATCTTGTGCAACCAATAAGTTCATTTGTGTCATTGGATGATCAATTAGGTCATTTTCGTCCTCCCTAGGCATATTCTGGTCCAATTAGGGTTTTTAACCAATCTTGTGCATCCAATAGGTGTGTTTGTGTCATTGGATGATCAATTAGGTCATTTTCGTCCTCCCTAGGCTTATTCTTGTCCAATTATGGTTTTTAACCAATCTTGTGCATCCGATAAGTTTGTTTGTGTCATTGAATTAATATTTAGGTCATTTTCGTCCTCCCTAGATATATTCTTGTCCAATTAGGGTTTTTAACCAATCTTGTGCATCCAATAGGTGTGTTTGTGTCATTGGATGATCAATTAGGTCATTTTCGTCCTCCCTAGGCTTATTCTTGTCCAATTAGGGTTTTTAACCAATCTTGTGCATCCAATAAGTTCATTTGTGTCATTGGATGATAAATTTGGTCATTTTCGTCCTCCATAGGCATATTCTTGTCCAACTAGGGTTTTAAACCAATCTTGTGCATCCAATAGGTGTGTTTGTGTCATTGGATGATCAATTAGGTCATTTTCGTCCTCCCTAGGCTTATTCTTGTCCAATTAGGGTTTTTAACCAATCTTGTGCATCCAATAGGTGTGTTTGTGTCATTGGATGATCAATTAGGTCATTTTCGTCCTCCCTAGGCTTATTCTTGTCCAATTAGGGTTTTTAACCAATCTTGTGCATCCAACAAGTTTGTTTGTGTCATTGAATTAATATTTAGGTCATTTTCGTCCTCCCTAGGCTTATTCTTGTCCAATTAGGGTTTTTAACCAATCTTGTGCATCCAATAGGTGTGTTTGTGTCATTGGATGATCAATTAGGTCATTTTCGTCCTCCCTAGGCATATTCTTGTCCAAATACGGTTTTTAACCAATCTTGTGCATCCAATAGGAGTGTTTGTGTCGTTGGATGATCAATTAGGTCATTTTCGTCCTTTCTATTGTTATTCTGGTCCAATTAGGGTTTTTAACCAATCTTGTGCATCCAATAAGTTCATTTGTGTCATTGGATGATCAATTAGGTCATTTTCGTCCTCCCTAGGCATATTCTTGTCCAACTAGGGTTTTTAACCAATCTTGTGCATCCAATAGGTGTGTTTGTGTCATTGGATGATCAATTAGGTCATTTTCGTCCTCCCTATGCTTATTCTTGTCCAATTAGGGTTTTTAACCAATCTTGTACATCCAATAAGTTCATTTGTGTCATTGGATGATCAATTAGGTCATTTTCGTCCTCCCTAGGCATATTCTTATCCAATTAGGGTATTTAACCAATCTTGTGCATCCAATAGGTGTGTTTGTGTCATTGGATGATCAATTAGGTCATTTTCGTCCTCCCTAGGCTTATTCTTGTCTAATTAGGGTTTTTAACCAATCTTGTGCATCCAATAGGTGTGTTTGTGTCATTGGATGATCAATTAGGTCATTTTTGTCCTCCCTAGGCTTATTCTTGTCTAATTAGGGTTTTTAACCAATCTTGTGCATCCAATAGGTGTGTTTGTGTCATTGGATGATCAATTAGGTCATTTTCGTCCTCCCTAGGCATATTCTTGTCCAATTAGGGTTTTTAACAAATCTTGTGCATCCAATAAGTTGAGTTGTGTCATTGGATTTACATTTAGGTCATTTTCGTCCTCCCTAGGCTTATTCTTGTCCAATTAGGGTTTTTAACCAATCTTGTGCATCCAATAGGTGTGTTTGTGTCATTGGATGATCAATTAGGTCATTTTCGTCCTCCCTAGGCTTATTCTTGTCCAATTAGGGTTTTTAACCAATCTTGTGCATCCGATAAGTTTGTTTGTGTCATCGAATTAATATTTAGGTCATTTTCCTCCTCCCTAGGCATATTCTTGTCCAATTAGGGTTTTTAACCAATCTTGTGCATCCAATAGGTGTGTTTGTGTCATTGGATGATCAATTAGGTCATTTTCGTCCTCCCTAGGCATATTCTTGTCCAGTTAAGGTTTTTAACCAATCTTGTGCATCCAATAGGTGTGTTTGTGTCATTGGATGATCAATTAGGTCATTTTCGTCCTCCCTAGGCTTATTCTTGTCCAGTTAAGGTTTTTAACCAATCTTGTGCATCCAATAGGTGTGTTTGTGTCATTGGATGATCAATTAGGTCATTTTCGTCCTCCCTAGGCTTATTCTTGTCCAATTAGGGTTTTTAACCGATCTTGTGCATCCAATAACTTTGTTTGTGTCATTGTATTAATATTTAGGTCATTTTCCTTCTCCCTAGGCATATTCTTGTCCAATTAGGGTTTTTAACCAATCTTGTGCATCCAATAGGTTTGTTTGTGTCATTGGATGATCAATTAGGTCATTTTCGTCCTCCCTAGGCTTATTCTTGTCCAATTAGGGTTTTTAACCAATCTTGTACATCCAATAGCTGTGTTTGTGTCATTGGATGATCAATTAGGTCATTTTCGTCCTTCCTAGGCATATTCTTGTCCAATTAGGGTTTTTAACCAATCTTGTGCATCCAATAGGTGTGTTTGTGTCATTGGATGATCAATTAGGTCATTTTCGTCCTCCCTAGGCTTATTCTTGTCCAATTAGGGTTTTTAACCAATCTTGTGCATCCGATAAGTTTGTTTGTGTCATTGAATTAATATTTAGGTCATTTTCGTCCTCCCTAGGCTTATTCTTGTCCAATTAGGGTTTTTAACCAATATTGTGCATCCAATAGGTGTGTTTGTGTCATTGGATGATCAATTAGGTCATTTTCGTCTTCCCTAGGCTTATTCTTGGCCAATTAGGGTTTTTAACCAATCTTGTGCATCCAATAAGTTGAGTTGTATCAATGGATTAACATTTAGGTCATTTTCGTCCTCCCTAGGCTTATTCTTGTCCAATTAGGGTTTTTAACCAATCTTGTGCATCCAATAGGTGTGTTTGTGTCATTGGATGATCAATTAGGTCATTTTCGTCCTCCCTAGGCTTATTCTTGTCTAATTAGGGTTTTTAACAAATCTTGTGCATCCAATAGGTGTGTTTGTGTCATTGGATGATCAATTAGGTCATTTTCGTCCTCCCTAGGCTTATTCTTGTCCAACTAGGGTTTTTAACCAATCTTGTGCATCCAATAGGTGTGTTTGTGTCATTGGATGATCAACTAGGTCATTTTCGTCCTCCCTAGGCTTATTCTTGTCCAATTAGGGTTTTTAACCAATCTTGTGCATCCAATAGGTGTGTTTGTGTCATTGGATGATCAATTAGGTCATTTTTGTCCTCCCTAGGCTTATTTTTGTCCAATTAGTGTTTTTAACCAATCTTGTGCGTCCAATAAGTTCATTTGTGTCATTGGATGATCAATTAGGTCATTTTCGTCCTCCCTAGGCATATTCTTGTACAACTAGTGTTTTTAACCAATCTTGTGCATCCAATAAGTTCATTTGTGTCATTGGATGACCAATTAGGTCATTTTCGTCCTCCCTATGCTTATTCTTGTCCAATTAGGGTTTTTAATCAATCTTGTGCATCCAATAGGTGTGTTTGTGTCATTGGATGATCAATTAGGTCATTTTTGTCCTCCCTAGGCTTATTCTTGTCCAATTAGGGTTTTTAACCAATCTTGTGCATCCAATAGGTGTGTTTGTGTCATTGGATGATCAATTAGGTCATTTTCGTCCTCCCTAGGCTTATTCTGGTCCAATTAGAGTTTTTAACCAATCTTGTGCATCCAATAGGTGTGTTTGTGTCATTGGATGATCAATTAGGTCATTTTCGTCCTCCCTAGGCTTATTCTTGTCTAATTAGGGTTTTTAACCAATCTTGTGCATCCAATAGGTGTGTTTGTGTCATTGGATGATCAATTAGGTCATTTTCGTCCTCCCTAGGCTTATTCTTGCCCAATTAGGGTTTTTAACCAATCTTGTGCATCCAATAACTTTGTTTGCGTCATTGAATTAATATTTAGGTCATTTTCCTCCTCCCTAGGCATATTCTTGTCCAATTAGGGTTTTTAACAAATCTTGTGCATCCAATAGGTGTGTTTGTGTCATTGGATGATCAATTAGGTCATTTTCGTCCTCCCTAGGCTTATTCTTGTCCAATTAGTGTTTTTAACCAATCTTGTGCATCCAATAACTTTGTTTGTGTCATTGAATTAATATTTAGGTCATTTTCCTCCTCCCTAGGCATATTCTTGTCCAATTAGGGTTTTTAACCAATCTTGTGCATCCAATAGGTTTGTTTGTGTCATTGGATGATCAATTAGGTCATTTTCGTCCTCCCTAGGCTTATTCTTGTCCAATTATGGTTTTTAACCAATCTTGTGCATCCAATAGGTGTGTTTGTGTCATTGGATGATCAATTAGGTCATTTTCGTCCTTCCTAGGCATATTCTTGTCCAATTAGGGTTTTTAACCAGTCTTGTGCATCCAATAGGTGTGTTTGTGTCATTGGATTATCAATTAGTTCATTTTCGTCCTCCCAAGGCTTATTCTTGTCCAATTAGGGTTTTCAACCAATCTTGTGCATCCAATAAGTTCATTTGTGTCATTGGATTAACATTTAGGTCATTTTCGTCCTCCCTAGGCATATTCTTGTCCAATTAGGGTTTTTAACCAATCTAGTGTATCCAATAGGTGTGTTTCTTTCATTGGATGATCAATTAGGTCATTTTCGTCCTCCCTAGGCTTATTCTTGTCCAATTAGGGTTTTTAACTAATCTTGTGCATGCAATAGGTGTGTTTGTGTCATTGGATGATCAATTAGGTCATTTTCGTCCTTCCTAGGCATATTCTTGTCCAATTAGGGTTTTTAACCAGTCTTGTGCATCCAATAGGTGTGTTTGTGTCATTGGATGATCAATTAGGTCATTTTCGTCCTCCCTCGGCTTATTCTTGTCCAATTAGGGTTTTTAACCGATCTTGTGCAATAAATAGGTGTGTTTGTGTCGTTGGATGATCAATTAGGTCATTTTCGTCCTCCCTAGGCATATTCTTGTCCAATTAGGGTTTTTAACCAATCTTGTGCATCCAATATGGGTGTTTGTGTCATTGGATGATCAATTAGGTCATTTTCGTCCTCCCTAGGCTTATTCTTGTCTAATTAGGGTTTTTAACCAATCTTGTGCATCCAATAGGTGTGTTTGTGTCATTGGATGATCAATTAGGTCATTTTCGTCCTCCCTAGACTTATTCTTGTCAAATTAGGGTTTTTAACCAATCTTGTGCATCCAATAACTTTGTTTGAGTCATTGAATTAATATTTAAGTCATTTTCGTCCTCCCTAGGCATATTCTTGTCCAATTAGGGTTTTTAACCAATCAGTGCATCCAATTGGTGTGTTTGTGTCATTGGATGATCAATTAGGTCATTTTCGTCCTCCCTAGGCTTATTCTTGTCCAATTAGGGTTTTTAACCAATCTTGTGCATCCAATAGGTGTGTTTGTGTCATTGGATGATCAATTAGGTCATTTTCGTCCTCCCTAGGCTTATTCTTGTCCAATTAGGGTTTTTAACCAATCTTGTGCATCCAATAGGTGTGTTTGTGTCATTGGATGATCAATTAGGTCATTTTCGTCCTTTCTATGCTTATTTTTGTCCAATTAGGGTTTTTAAGCAATCTTGTGCATCCAATAAGTTCATTTGTGTCATTGGATGATCAATTAGGTCATTTTCGTCCTCCCTAGGCATATTCTTGTCCAACTAGGGTTTCTAACCAATCTTGTGCTTCCAATAGATGTGTTTGTGTCATTGGATGATCAATTAGGTCATTTTCGTCCTCCCTAGGCTTATTCTTGTCCAATTAGGGTTTTTAACCAATCTTGTGCATCCAATAGGTGTGTTTGTGTCATTGGATGATCAATTAGGTCATTTTCGTCCTCCCTAGGCTTATTCTTGTCCAATTAGGGTTTTTAACCAATCTTGTGCATCCAATAGGTGTGTTTGTGTCATTGGATGATCAATTAGGTCATTTTCGTCCTCCCTAGGCTTATTCTTGTCCAATTAGGGTTTTTAACCAATCTTGTGCATCCAATAAGTTCATTTGTGTCATTGGATGATCAATTAGGTCATTTTCGTCCTTCCTAGGCATAATCTTGTCCAACTAGGGTTTTAAACAAATCTTGTGCATCCAATAGGTGTGTTTGTGTCATTGGATGATCAATTAGGTCATTTTCGTCCTCCCTAGGCTTATTCTTGTCCAATTAGGGTTTTTAACCAATCTTGTGCATCCAATAGGTGTGTTTGTGTCATTGGATGATCAATTAGGTCATTTTCGTCCTCCCTAGGCTTATTCTTGTCCAATTAGGGTTTTTAACCAATCTTGTGCATCCAATAAGTTCATTTGTGTCATTGGATGATCAATTAGGTCATTTTCGTCCTTACTAGGCATATTCTTGTCCAACTAGGGTTTTAAACCAATCTTGTGCATCCAATAGGTGTGTTTGTGTCATTGGATGATCAATTAGGTCATTTTCGTCCTCCCTAGGCTTATTCTTGTCCAATTAGGGTTTTTAACCAATCTTGTGCATCCAATAGGTGTGTTTGTGTCATTGGATGATCAATTAGGTCATTTTCGTCCTCCCTAGGCTTATTCTTGTCCAATTAGGGTTTTTAACCAATCTTGTGCATCCAATAGGTGTGTTTGTGTCATTGGATGATCAATTAGGTCATTTTCTTCCTCCCTAGGCTTATTCTTGTCCAATTAAGGTTTTTAACCAATCTTGTGCATCCAATAACTTTGATTGTGTCATTGAATTAATATTTAGGTCATTTTCGTCCTCCCTAGGCATATTCTTGTCCAATTAGGGTTTTTAACCAATCTTGTGCATCCAATAGGTGTGTTTGTGTCATTGGATGATCAATTATGTCATTTTCGTCCTCCCTAGGCTTATTCTTGTCCAATTATAGTTTTTATCCAATCTTGTGCATCCAATAGGTGTGTTTGTGTCATTGGATGATCAATTAGGTCATTTTCGTCCTCCCTAGGCTTATTCTTGTCCAATTAGGGTTTTTAACCAATCTTGTGCATCCAATAGGTGTGTTTGTGTCATTGGATGATCAATTAGGTCATTTCAGTCCTCCCTAGGCTTATTCTTGTCCTATTAGGGTTTTTAACCAATCTTGTGCATCCAATAAGTTCATTTGTGTCATTGGATTAACATTTAGGTCATTTTCGTCCTCCCTAGGCATATTCTTGTCCAATTAGGGTTTTTAACCAATCTTGTGCATCCAATAGGTGTGTTTGTGTCATTGGATGATCAATTAGGTCATTTTCGTCCTCCCTAGGCTTATTCTTGTCCAATTAGGGTTTTTAACCAATCTTGTGCATCCAATAGGTGTGTTTGTGTCATTGGATGATCAATTAGGTCATTTTCGTCCTCCCTAGGCTTATTCTTGTCCAATTAGGGTTTTTAACCAATCTTGTGCTTCCAATAAGTTGAGTAGTGTCATTGGATTAACATTTAGGTCATTTTTGTCCTCCCTTGGTTTATTCTTGTCCAATTAGGGTTTTTAACCAATCTTGTGCATCCAATAAGTTTGTTTGTGTCATTGGATTATCAATTAGGTCATTTTCGTCCTCCCTAGGCTTATTTTTGTCCAATTAGGGTTTTTAACCAATCTTGTGCATCCAATAAGTTTGTTTGTGTCATTGAATTAATATTTAGGTCATTTTCGTCCTCCCTAGGCATATTCTTGTCCAATTAGGGTTTTTAACCAATCTTGTGCATCCAATAGGTGTGTTTGTGTCATTGGATGATAAATTATGTCATTTTCGTCCTCCCTAGGCTTATTCTTGTCCAATTAGGGTTTTTAACCAATCTTGTGCATCCAATAGGTGTGTTTGTGTCATTGGATGATCAATTAGGTCATTTTCGTCCTCCCTAGGCATATTCTTGTCCATCTAGGGTTTTAAACCAATCTTGTGCATCGAATAGGTGTGTTTGTGTCATTGGATGATCAATTAGGTCATTTTCGTCCTCCCTAGGCTTATTCTTGTCCAATTAGGGTTTTTAACCAATCTTGTGCATCCAATAGGTGTGTTTGTGTCATTGGATGATCAATTAGGTCATTTTCGTCCTCCCTAGGCATATTCTTGTCCAACTAGGGTTTTTAACCAATCTTGTGCATCCAATAAGTTCATTTGTGTCATTGGATGATCAATTAGGTCATTTTCATCCTCCCTAGCCATATTCTTGTCCAACAATGGTTTTTAACCAATCTTGTGCATCCAATAGGTGTGTTTGTGTCATTGGATGATCAATTAGGTCATTTTCGTCCTCCCTAGGCTTATTCTTGTCCAATTAGGGTTTTTAACCAATCTTGTGCATCCAATAGGTGTGTTTGTGTCATTGGATGATCAATTAGGTCATTTTCGTCCTCCCTAGGCTTATTCTTGTCCAATTAGGGTTTTTAACCAATCTTGTGCATCCAATAGGTGTGTTTGTGTCATTGGATGATCAATTAGGTCATTTTCGTCTTCCGTAGGCATATTCTTGTCCAATTTGGATTTTTAACGAATCTTGTGCATCCAATAGGTGTGTTTGTGTCATTGGATGATCAATTAGGTCATTTTCGTCCTCCCTAGGCTTATTCTTGTCCAATTAGGGTTTTTAACCAATCTTGTGCATCCAATAGGTGTGTTTGTGTCATTGGATGATCAATTAGGTCATTTTTCGTCCTCCCTAAGCTTATTCTTGTCCAATTAGGGTTTTTAACCAATCTTATGCATCCAATAGGTGTGTTTGTGTCATTGGATGATCAATTAGGTCATTTTCGTCCTCCCTAGGCTTATTCTTGTCCAATTAGGGTTTTTAACCAATCTTGTGCATCCAATAGGTGTGTTTGTGTCATTGGATGATCAATTAGGTCATTTTCGTCCTCCCTAGGCTTATTCTTGTCCAATTAGGGTTTTTAACCAATCTTGTGCATCCAATAGGTGTGTTTGTGTCATTGGATGATCAATTAGGTCATTTTCGCCCTCCCTAGGCTTATTCTTGTCCAATTAGGGTTTTTAACCAATCTTGTGCATCCAATAGGTGTGTTTGTGTCATTGGATGATCAATTAGGTCATTTTTGTCCTCCCGAGGCTTATTCTTGTCCAATTAGGGTTTTTAACCAATCTTGTGCATCCAATAGGTGTGTTTGTGTCATTGGATGATCAATTAGGTCATTTTCGTCCTCCCTAGGCTTATTCTTGTCCAATTAGGGTTTTTAACCAATCTTGTGCATCCAATAGGTGTGTTTGTGTCATTGGTTTAACATTTAGGTCATTTTCGTCCTCCCTAGGCTTATTCTTGTCCAATTAGGGTTTTGAACCAATCTTGTGCATCCAATAAGTTTGTTTGTGTCATTGAATTAATATTTAGGTCATTTTCGTCCTCCCTAGGCATATTCTTGTCCAATTAGGGTTTTTAACCAATCTTGTGCATCCAATAGGTGTGTTTGTGTCATTGGATGATCAATTAGGTCATTTTTGTCCTCCCTAGGCATATTCTTGTCCAATTAGGGTTTTAAACCAATCTTGTGCTTCCAATAGGTGTGTTTGTGTCATTGGATGATCAATTAGGTCATTTTGGTCCTCCCTAGGCTTATTCTTGCCCAATTAGGGTTTTAAACCAATCTTGTGCATCGAATAGGTGTGTTTGTGTCATTGGATGATCAATTAGGTCATTTTCGTCCTCCCTAGGCTTATTCTTGTCCAATTAGGGTTTTTAACCAATCTTGTGCATCCAATAAGTTTGTTTGTGTCATTGAATTAATATTTAGGTCATTTTCGTCCTCCCTAGGTATATTCTTGTCCAATTATGGTTTTTAACCAATCTTGTGCATCTAATAGGTGTGTTTGTGTCATTGGATGATCAATTAGGTCATTTTCGTCCTCCCTAGGCTTATTCTTGTCCAATTAGGGTTTTTAACCAATCTTATGCATCCAATAAGTTTGTTTGTGTCATTGAATTAATATTTAGGTCATTTTCGTCCTCCCTAGGCATATTCTTGTCCAATTAGTGTTTTTAACCAATCTTGTGCATCCAATAGGTGTGTTTGTGTCATTGGATGATCAATTAGGTCATTTTTGTCCTCCCTACGCTTATTCTTGTCCAATTAGGGTTTTTAACCAATCTTTTGCATCCAATAACTTTGTTTGTGTAATTGAATTAATATTTAGGTCATTTCCCTCCTCCCTAGGCATATTCTTGTCCAATTAGGGTTTTTAACCAATCTTGTGCATCCAATAGGTGTGTTTGTGTCATTGGATGATCAATTAGGTCATTTTCGTCCTCCCTAGGCTTATTCTTGTCCAATTAGGGTTTTAAACCAATCTTCTGCATCCGATAAGTTTGTTTGTGTCATTGAATTAATATTTAGGTCATTTTCGTCCTCCCTAGGAATATTCTTGTCCAATTAGTGTTTTTAACCAATCTTGTGCATCCAATAGGTGTGTTTGTGTCATTGGATGATCAATTAGGTCATTTTCGTCCTCCCTAGGCATATTCTTGTCCAATTAGGGTTTTTAACCAATCTTGTGCATCCAATAGGTGTGTTTGTGTCATTGGATGATCAATTAGGTCATTTTCGTCCTCCCTAGGCTTATTCTTGTCCAATTAGGGTTTTTAACCAATCTTGTGCATCCAATAGGTGTGTTTGTGTCATTGGATGATCAATTAGGTCATTTTCGTCCTCCCTAAGCTTATTCTTGTCCAATTAGGGTTTTTAACCAATCTTGTGCATCCAATAAGTTAATTTGTGTCATTGGATTAACATTTAGGTCATTTTCGTCCTCCCTAGGCATATTCTTGTCCAATTAGGGTTTTTAACCAATCTTGTGCATCCAATAGGTGTGTTTGTGTCATTGGAAGATCAATTAGGTCATTTCCGTCCTCCCTATGCTTATTCTTGTCCAATTAGGGTTTTTAACCAATCTTGTGCATCCAATAAGTTTGTTTGTTTCATTGAACTAATATTTAGGTCATTTTCGTCCTCCCTAGGCATATTCTTGTCCAATTAGGGTTTTTAACCAATTTTGTGCATCCAATAGGTGTGTTTGTGTCATTGGATGATCAATTAGGTCATTTTCGTCCTCCCTAGGCTTATTCTTGACCAATTAGGGTTTTTAACCAATCTTGTGCATCCAATAAGTTGAGTTGTGTCATTGGATTAGCATTTAGGTCATTTTCGTCCTCCCTAGGCTTATTCTTGTCCAATTAGGGTTTTTAACCAATCTTGTGCATCCAATAAGTTCATTTGTGTTATTGGATTAACATTTAGGTCATTTTCGTTCTCCCTATGCATATTCTTGTCCAATTAGAGATTTTAACCAATCTTGTGCATCCAATAGGTGTGTTTGTGTCATTGAATGATCAATTAGGTCATTTTCGTCCTTTCTATGCTTATTCTTGTTCAATTAGGGTTTTTAACCAATCTTGTGCATCCAATAGGTGTGTTTGTGTCATTGGATGATCAATTAGGTCATTTTCGTCCTCCCTAGGCTTATTCTTGTCCAATTAGGGTTTTTAACCAATCTTGTGCATCCAATAGGTGTGTTTGTGTCATTGGATGATCAATTAGGTCATTTTCGTCCTCCCTAGGCTTATTCTTGTCCAATTATGGTTTTTAACCAATCTTGTGCATCAATTAGGTGTGTTTGTGTCATTGGATGATCAATTAGGTCATTTTCGTCCTCCCTAGGCTTATTCTTGTCCAATTAGGGTTTTTAACCAATCTAGTGCATCCAATAAGTTTGTTTCTGTCATTGAATTAATATTTAGGTCATTTTCGTCCTCCCTAGGCATATTCTTGTCCAATTAGGGTTTTTAACCAATCTTGTGCATCCAATAGGTGTGTTTGTGTCATTGGATGATCAATTAGGTCATTTTCGTCCTCCCTAGGTTTATTCTTGTCCAATTAGGGTTTTTAACCAATCATGTGCATCCAATAGGTGTGTTTGTGTCATTGGATGATCAATTAGGTCATTTTCGTCCTCCCTAGGTTTATTCTTGTCCAATTAGGGTTTTTAACCAATCTTGTGCATCCAATAGGTGTGTTTGTGTCATTGGATGATCAATTAGGTCATTTTCGTCCTCCCTAGGCTTATTCTTGTCCAATTAGGGTTTTTAACCAATCTTGTGCATCCAATAGGTGTGTTTGTGTCATTGGATGATCAATTAGGTCATTTTCGTCCTCCCTAGGCTTATTCTTGTCGAATTAGGGTTTTTAACCAATCTTGTGCATCCAATAAGTTCATTTGTGTTATTGGATTAACATTTAGGTCATATTCGTTCTCCCTTGGCTTATTCTTGTCCAATTAGGGTTTTTAACCAAACTTTTGCATCCAATAGGTGTGTTTGTGTCATTCGATGATCAATTAGGTCATTTTTGTCCTCCCTAGGCATCTTCTTGTCCAATTAGGGTTTTTAACCAATCTTGTGCATCCAATAGGTGTGTTTGTGTCATTGGATGATCAATTAGGTCATTTTCGTCCTCCCTAGGCTTATTCTTGTCCAATTAGGGTTTTTAACCAATCTTGTGCATCCAATAGGTGTGTTTGTGTCATTGGATGATCAATTAGGTCATTTTCGTCCTCCCATGACTTATTCTTGTCAAATTAGGGTTTTTAACCAATCTTGTGCATCCAATAACTTTGTTTGTGTCATTGAATTAATATTTAGGTCATTTTCGTCCTCCCTAGGCATATTCTTGTCCAATTAGGGTTTTTAACCAATCTTGTGCATCCAATAAGTTTGTTTGTGTCATTG
>JBBPBR010001786.1:15575-42454 GCA_037974775.1 Cicer pinnatifidum
ATAAGTTTGTTTGTTTCATTGAACTAATATTTAGGTCATTTTCGTCCTCCCTAGGCATATTCTTGTCCAATTAGGGTTTTTAACCAATTTTGTGCATCCAATAGGTGTGTTTGTGTCATTGGATGATCAATTAGGTCATTGTCGTCCTCCCTAGGCATATTCTTGTCCAATTAGGGTTTTTAACCAATTTTGTTCATCCAATAAGTTTGTTTATGTCATTGAATTAATATTTAGGTCATTTTCGTCCTCCTTAGGCATATTCTTATCCAATTAGGGTTTTTAACCAATCTTGTGCATCCAATAGGTGTGTTTGTGTCATTGGATGATCAATTAGGTCATTTTCGTCCTCCCTAGGCTTATTCTTGTCCAATTAGGGTTTTTAACCAATCTTGTGCATCCAATAGGTGTGTTTGTGTCATTGGATGATCAATTAGGTCATTTTCGTCCTCCCTAGGCTTATTCTTGTCCAATTAGGGTTTTTAACCAATCTTGTGCATCCAATAAGTTCATTTGTGTCATTGGATGATCAATTAGGTCATTTTCGTCCTCCCTAGGCATATTCTTGTCCATCTAGGGTTTTAAGCCAATCTTGTGCATCCAATAGGTGTGTTTGTGTCATTGGATGATCAATTAGGTCATTTTTGTCCTCCCTAGGCTTATTCTTGTCCAATTAGGGTTTTTAACCAATCTTGTGCATCCAATAGGTGTGTTTGTGTCATTGGATGATCAATTAGGTCATTTTCGTCCTCCCTAGGCTTATTCTTGTCCAATTAGGGTTTTTAACCAATCTTGTGCATCCAATAGGTGTGTTTGTGTCATTGGATGATCAATTAGGTCATTTTCGTCCTCCCTAGGCTTATTCTTGTCCAATTAGGGTTTTTAACCAACCTTGTGCATCCAATAGGTGTGCTTGTGTCATTGGATGATCAATTAGGTCATTTTCGTCCTCCCTAGGCTTATTCTTGTCCAATTAGGGTTTTTAACCAATCTTGTGCATCCAATAGGTGTGTTTGTGTCATTGGATGATCAATTAGGTCATTTTCGTCCTCCCTAGGCTTATTCTTGTCCAATTAGGGTTTTTAACCAATCTTGTGCATCCAATAGGTGTGTTTGTGTCATTGGATGATCAATTAGGTCATTTTCGTCCTCCCTAGGCTTATTCTTGTCCAATTAGGGTTTTTAACCAGTCTTGTGCATTCAATAACTTTGTTTGTGTCATTGAATTAATATTTAGGTCATTTTCGTCCTCCCAAGGCATATTCTTGTCCAATTAGGGTTTATAACCAATCTTGTGAATCCAATAGGTGTGTTTGTGTCATTGGATGATCAATTAGGTCATTTTCGTCCTCCCTAGGCATATTCTTGTCCAACTAGGGTTTTAAACCAATCTTGTGCATCCAATAGGTGTGTTTGTGTCATTGGATGATCAATTAGGTCATTTTCGTCCTCCCTAGGCTTATTCTTGTCCAATTAGGGTTTTTAACCAATCTTGTGCATCCAATAGGTGTGTTTGTGTCATTGGATGATCAATTAGGTCATTTTCGTCCTCCCTAGGCTTATTCTTGTGCAATTTGGGTTTTTAACCAATCTTGTGCATCCAATAAATTCATTTGTGTCATTGGATGATCAATTAGGTCATTTTCGTCCTCCCTAGGCATATTCTTGTCCAACTAGGGTTTTAAACCAATCTTGTGCATCCAATAGGTGTGTTTGTGTCATTGGATGATCAATTAGGTCATTTTCGTCCTCCCTAGGCTTATTCTTGTCCAATTAGGGTTTTTAACCAATCTTGTGCATCCAATAGGTGTGTTTGTGTCATTGGATAATTAATTAGGTCATTTTCGTCCTCCCTAGGCTTATTCTTGTCCAATTAGGGTTTTTAACCAATCTTGTGCATCCAATAGGTGTGTTTGTGTCATTGGATAATCAATTAGGTCATTTTCGTCCTCCCTAGGCTTATTCTTGTCCAATTAGGGTTTTTAACCAATCTTGTGCATCCAATAGGTTTGTTTGTGTCATTGGATGATCAATTAGGTCATTTTCGTCCTCCCTAAGCTTATTCTTGTCCAATTAGGGTTTTTAACAAATCTTGTGCATCCAATAAGTTCATTTGTGTCATTGGATGATCAATTAGGTCATTTTCGTCCTCCCTTGGCTTATTCTTGTCCAATTAGGGTTTTTAACCAATCAGTGCATCCAATTGGTGTGTTTGTGTCATTGGATGATCAATTAGGTCATTTTCGTCCTCCCTAGGCATATTCTTATCCAATTAGGGTTTTTAACCAATCTTGTGCAGCCAATAGGTGTGTTTGTGTCATTGGATGATCAATTAGGTCATTTTCGTCCTCCCTAGGCTTATTCTTGTCCAATTAGGGTTTTTAACCAATCTTGTGCATCCAATAGGTGTGTTTGTGTCATTGGATGATCAATTAGGTCATTTTCGTCCTCCCTAGGTATATTCTTGTCCAATTAGGGTTTTTAACCAATCTTGTGCATCCAATAGGTGTGTTTGTGTCATTGGATGATCAATTAGGTCATTTTTGTCCTCCCTAGGCATATTCTTGTCCAATTAGGGTTTTTAACCAATCTTGTGCATCCAATAAGTTGAGTTGTGTCATTGGATTAATATTTAGGTCATTTTCGTCCTCCCTAGGCTTATTCTTGTCCAATTAGGGTTTTTAACCAATCTTGTGCATCCAATAACTTTATTTGTGTCCTTGAATTAATATTTAGGTCATTTTCGTCCTCCCTAGGCATATTCTTGTCCAATTAGGGTTTTTAACCAATCTTGTGCATCCAATAGGTGTGTTTGTGTCATTGCATGATCAATTAGGTTATTTTCGTCCTCCCTAGGATTATTCTTGTCCAATTAGGGTTTTTAACCAATCTTGTGCATCCAATAAGTTCATTTGTGTCATTGGATTAACATTTAGGTCATTTTCGTCCTCCCTAGGCATATTCTTGTCCAATTAGGGTTTTTAACCAATCTTGTGCATCCAATAAGTTCATTTGTGTTATTGGATTAACATTTAGGTCATTTTCGTCCTCCCTTGGCATATTCTTGTCCAATTAGGGTTTTTAACCAATCTTGTGCATCCAATAGGTGTGGTTGTGTCATTGGATGATCAATTAGGTAATTTTTGTCCTCCCTAGACTTATTCTTGTCCAATTAGGGTTTTTAACCAATCTTGTGCATCCAATAAGTTTGTTTGTGTCATTGAATTAATATTTAGGTCGTTTTCGTCCTCCCTAGGCATATTCTTGCCCAATTAGGGTTTTTAACGAATCTTGTGCATCCAATAGGTGTGTTTGTGTCATTGGATGATCAATTAGGTCATTTTCGTCCTCCCTAGGCTTATTCTTGTCCAATTAGGGTTTTTAACCAATCTTGTGCATCCAATAGGTGTGTTTGTGTCATTGGATGATCAATTAGGTCATTTTCGTCCTCCCTAGGCTTATTCTTGTCCAATTATGGTTTTTAACCAATCTTGTGCATCCAATAGGTGTGCTTGTGTCATTGGATGATCAATTAGGTCATTTTCGTCCTCCCTAGGCTTATTCTTGTCCAATTAGGGTTTTTAACCAATCTTGTGCATCCAATAAGTTTGTTTGTGTCATTGAATTAATATTTAGGTCATTTTTGTCCTCCCTAGGCATATTCTTGTCCAGTTAGGGTTTTTAACCAATCTTGTGCATCCAATAAGTGTGTTTGTGTCATTGGATGATCAATTAGGTCATTTTCGTCCTCCCTAGGCTTATTCTTGTCCAATTAGGGTTTTTAACCAATCTTGTCCATCCAATAACTTTGTTTGTGTCATTGAATTAATATTTAGGTCATTTTCCTCCTCCCTAGGCATATTCTTGTCCAATTAGGGTTTTTTACCAATCTTGTGCATCCAATAGGTGTGTTTGTGTCATTGGATGATCAATTAGGTCATTTTCTTCCTCCCTAGGCTTATTCTTGTCCAATTAGGGTTTTTAACCGATCTTGTGCAATAAATAGGTGTGTTTGTGTCGTTGGATGATCAATTAGGTCATTTTCGTCCTCCCTAGGAATATTCTTGTCCAATTAGGGTTTTTAACCAATCTTGTGCATCCAATATGGGTGTTTGTGTCATTGGATGATCAATTAGATCATTTTCGTCCTCCCTAGGCTTATTCTTGTCCAATTAGGGTTTTTAACCAATCTTGTGCATCCAATAGGTGTGTTTGTGTCATTGGATGATCAATTAGGTCATTTTCGTCCTCCCTAGGCTTATTCTTGTCCAATTAAGGTTTTTAACCAATCTTGTGCATCCGATAAGTTTGTTTGTGTCATTGAATTAATATTTAGGTCATTTTCGTCCTCCCTAGGCATATTCTTGTCCAATTAGGGTTTTTAACCAATCTTGTGCATCCAATATGGGTGTTTGTGTCATTGGATGATCAATTAGGTCATTTTCGTCCTCCCTAGGCTTATTCTTGTCCAATTAGGGTTTTTAACCAATCTTGTGCATCCAATAGGTGTGTTTGTGTCATTGGATGATCAATTAGGTCATTTTCGTCCTCCCTAGGCTTATTCTTGTCCAATTAGGGTTTTTAACCAATCTTGTGCATCCAATAGGTGTGTTTGTGTCATTGGATGATCAATTAGTTCATTTTTGTCCTCCCTAGGCTTATTCTTGTCCAATTAGGGTTTCTAACCAATCTTGTGCATCCAATAGGTGTGTTTGTGTCATTGGATGATCAATTAGGTCATTTTCGTCCTCCCTAGGCTTATTCTTGTCCAATTAGGGTTTTTAACCAATCTTGTGCATCCAATAGGTGTGTTTGTGTCATTGGATGATCAATTAGGTCATTTTTCGTCCTCCCTAAGCTTATTCTTGTCCAATTAGGGTTTTTAACCAATCTTATGCATCCAATAGGTGTGTTTGTGTCATTGGATGATCAATTAGGTCATTTTCGTCCTCCCTAGGCTTATTCTTGTCCAATTAGGGTTTTTAACCAATCTTGTGCATCCAATAGGTGTGTTTGTGTCATTGGATGATCAATTAGGTCATTTTCGTCCTCCCTAGGCTTATTCTTGTCCAATTAGGGTTTTTAACCAATCTTGTGCATCCAATAGGTGTGTTTGTGTCATTGGATGATCAATTAGGTCATTTTTGTCCTCCCTAGGCTTATTTTTGTCCAATTAGTGTTTTTAACCAATCTTGTGCATCCAATAAGTTCATTTGTGTCATTGGATGATCAATTAGGTCATTTTCATCCTCCCTAGGCATATTCATGTCCAACTATGGTTTTTAACCAATCTTGTGCATCCAATAGGTGTGTTTGTGTGATTGGATGATCAATTAGGTCATTTTCGTCCTCCCTAGGCTTATTCTTGTCCAATTAGGGTTTTTAACCAATCTTGTGCATCCAATAGGTGTGTTTGTGTCATTGGATGATCAATTAGGTCATTTTCGTCCTCCCTAGGCTTATTCTTGTCCAATTAGGGTTTTTAACCAATCTTGTGCATCCAATAGGTGTGTTTGTGTCATTGGATGATCAATTAGGTCATTTTTATCCTCCCTAGGCTTATTCTTGTCCAATTAGGATTTTTAACCAATCTTGTGCATCCAATAGGTGTGTTTGTGTCATTGGATGATCAATTAGGTCATTTTTATCCTCCCTAGGCTTATTCTTGTCCAATTAGGATTTTTAACCAATCTTGTGCATCCAATAGGTGTGTTTGTGTCATTGGATGATCAATTAGGTCATTTTCGTCCTCCCTAGGCTTATTCTTGTCCAATTAGGGTTTTTAACCAATCTTGTGCATCCAATAGGTGTGTTTGTGTCATTGGATGATCAATTAGGTCATTTTCGTCCACCCTAGGCTTATTCTTGTCCAATTAGGGTTTTTAACTAATTTTGTGCATCCAATAAGTTCATTTGTGTCATTGGATGATCAATTAGGTAATTTTCGTCCTCCCTAGGCATATTCTTGTACAACTAGGGTTTTTAACCAATCTTGTGCATCCAATAAGTTCATTTGTGACATTGGATGACCAATTAGGTCATTTTCGTCCTCCCTAGGCATATTCTTGTCCAACTAGGGTTTTTAACCAATCTTGTGCATCCAATAGGTGTGTTTGTGTCATTGGATGATCAATTAGGTCATTTTCGTCCTCCCTAGGCCTATTCTTGACCAATTAGGGTTTTTAACCAATCTTGTGCATCCAATAGGTGTGTTTGTGTCATTGGATGATCAATTAGGTCATTTTCGTCCTCCCTAGACTTATTCTCGTCCAATTAGGGTTTTTAACCAATCTTGTGCATCCAATAGGTGTGTTTGTGTCATTGGATGATCAATTAGGTCATTTTCGTCCTCCCTAGGCATATTCTTGTCCAATTAGGGTTTTTAACCAATCTTGTGCATCCAATAGGTGTGTTTGTGTCATTGGATGATCAATTAGGTCATTTTCGTCCTCCCTAGGCATATTCTTGTCCAATTAGGGATTTAAACCGATCTTGTGCATCCAATAGGTGTGTTTGTTTCATTGGATGATCTATTAGGTCATTTTTGTCCTCCCTAGGCATATTCTTGTCCAATTAGGGTTTTTTAACCAATCTTGTGCATCCAATAAGTTGAGTTGTGTCATTGGATTAACATTTAGGTCATTTTCGTCCTCCCTAGGCTTATTCTTGTCCAATTAGGGTTTTTAACCAATCTTGTGCATCCAATAGGTGTGTTTGTGTCATTGGATGATCAATTAGGTCATTTTCGTCCTCCCTAGGCATATTCTTGTCCAATTAGGGTTTTTAACCAATCTTGTGCATCCATTAGGTGTGTTTGTGGCAATGGATGATCAATTAGATCATTTTCGTCCACCCTAGGCTTATTCTAGTCAAATTAGGGTTTTTAACCAATCTTGTGCATCCAATAGGTGTGTTTGTGTCATTGGATGATCAATTAGGTCATTTTCGTCCTCCCTAGGCTTATTCTTGTCCAATTAGGGTTTTTAACCAATCTTGTGCATCCAATAGGTGTGTTTGTGTCATTGGATGATCAATTAGGTCATTTTCGTCCTCCCTAGGCATATTCTTGTCCAATTAGGGTTTTTAACCAATTTTATGCATCCAATAAGTTGAGTTGTGTCATTGGATTAACATTTAGGTCATTTTCGTCCTCCCTAGGCATATTCTTGTCCAATTAGGGTTTTTAACCAATCTTGTGCATCCAATAGGTGTGTTTGTGTCATTGGATGATCAATTAGGTCATTTTCGTCCTCCCTAGGCTTATTCTTGTCCAATTAGGGTTTTTAACCAATCTTGTGCATCCAATAGGTGTGTTTGTGTCATTGGATGATCAATTAGGTCATTTTCGTTCTCCCTAGGCATATTCTTGTCCAATTAGGGTTTTTAACCAATCTTGTGCATCCAATAGGTGTGTTTGTGTCATTGGATGACCAATTAGGTCATTTTCGTCCTCCCTAGGCATATTCTTGTCCAACTAGGGTTTTTAACCAATCTTGTGCATCCATTAGGTGTGTTTGTGGCAATGGATGATCAATTAGGTCATTTTTGTCCACCCTAGGCTTATTCTAGTCAAATTAGGGTTTTTAACCAATCTTGTGCATCCAATAGGTGTGTTTGTGTCATTGGATGATCAATTAGGTCATTTTCGTCCTCCCTAGGCTTATTCTTGTCCAATTAGGGTTTTTAACCAATCTTGTGCATCCAATAGGTGTGTTTGTGTCATTGGATGATCAATTAAGTCATTTTCGTCCTCCCTAGGCTTATTCTTGTCAAATTAGGGTTTTTAACCAATCTTGTGCATCCAATAGGTGTGTTTGTGTCATTGGATGATCAATTAGGTCATTTTCGTCCTCCCTAGGCATATTCTTGTCCAATTAGGGTTTTTAACCAATCTTGTGCATCCATTAGGTGTGTTTGTGGCAATGGATGATCAAGTAGGTCATTTTCGTCCACCCTAGGCTTATTCTAGTCAAATTAGGGTTTTTAACCAATCTTGTGCATCCAATAGGTGTGTTTGTGTCATTGGATGATCAATTAGGTCATTTTCGTCCTCCCTAGGCTTATTCTTGTCCAATTAGGGTTTTTAACCAATCTTGTGCATCCAATAGGTGTGTTTGTGTCATTGGACGATCAATTAGGTCATTTTCGTCCTCCCTAGGCTTATTCTTGTCCAATTAAGGTTTTTAACTAATCTTGTGCATCCAATAGGTTCATTTGTGTCATTGGATGATCAATTAGGTCATTTTCGTCCTCCCTAGGCATATTCTTGTCCAACTAGGGTTTTTAACCAATCTTGTGCATCCAATAGGTGTGTTTGTGTCATTGGATGATCAATTAGGTCATTTTCGTCCTCCCTAGGCTTATTCTTGTCCAATTAGGGTTTTTAACCAATCTTGTGCATCCAATAGGTGTGTTTGTGTCATTGGATGATCAATTAGGTCATTTTCGTCCTCCCTAGGCTTATTCTTGTCCAATTAGGGTTTTTAACCAAACTTGTGCATCCAACAGGTGTGTTTGTGTTATTGGATGATCAATTAGGTCATTTTTGTCCTCCCTAGGCTTATTCTTGTCCAATTAGGGTTTTTAACCAATCTTGTGCATCCAATAGGTGTGTTTGTGTCATTGGATGATCAATTAGGTCATTTTCGTCCTCCCTAGGCTTATTCTTGTCCAATTAGGGTTTTTAACCAATCTTGTGCATCCAATAAGTTCATTTGTGTCATTGGATGATCAATTAGGTCATTTTCGTCCTCCCTATGCATATTCTTGTCCAACTAGGGTTTTAAACCAATCTAGTGCATCCAATAGGTGTGTTTGTGTCATTGGATGATCAATTAGGTCATTTTCGTCCTCCCTAGGCTTATTCTTGTCCAATTAGGGTTTTTAACCAATCTTGTGCATCCAATAGGTGTGTTTGTGTCATTGGATGATCAATTAGGTCATTTTCGTCCTCCCTAGGCTTATTCTTGTCCAATTAGGGTTTTTAACCAATCTTGTGCATCCGATAAGTTCATTTGTGTCATTGGATTAACATTTAGGTCATTTTCGTCCACCCTAGGCCTATTCTTGTCCAATTAGTGTTTTTAACCAATCTTGTGCTTCCAATAGGTGTGTTTGTGTCATTGGATGATCAATTAGGTCATTTTCGTCCTCCCTAGGCATATTCTTGTCCAATTAGGGTTTTTAACCAATCTTGTGCATCCAATAGGTGTGTTTGTGTCATTGGATGATCAATTAGGTCATTTTCGTCCTCCCTAGGCATATTCTTGTCCAATTAGGGTTTTAAACCAATCTTGTGCATCCAATAGGTGTTTTTGTGTCATTGGATGATCAATTAGGTCATTTTCGTCCTCCCTAGGCTTATTCTTTTCCAATTAAGGTTTTTAACCAATCTTGTGCATCCAATAGGTGTGTTTGTGTCATTGGATGATCAATTAGGTCATTTTCGTCCTCCCTAGGCTTATTCTTGTCCAATTAGGGTTTTTAACCAATCTTGTGCGTCCAATAGGTGTGTTTGTGTCATTGGATGATCAATTACGTCATTTTCGCACTCCCTAGGCTTATTCTTGTCCCATTAGGGTTTTTAACCAATCTTGTGCATCCAATAGTTGTGTTTGTGTCATTGGATGATCAATTAGGTCATTTTCGTCCTCCCTATGCTTATTCTTGTCCAATTAGGGTTTTTAACCAATCTTGTGCATCCAATAGGTGTGTTTGTGTCATTGGATAATCAATTAGGTCATTTTCGTCCTCCCTAGGCTTATTCTTGTCCAATTAGGGTTGTTAACCAATCTTGTGCATCCAATAGGTGTGTTTGTGTCATTGGATGATCAATTAGGTCATTTTTGTCCTCCCTAGGCTTATTCTTGTCCAATTAGTGTTTTTAACCAATCTTGTGCATCCAATAAGTTCATTTGTGTCATTGGATGATCAATTAGGTCATTTTCGTCCTCCCTAGGCATATTCTTGTCCAACTAGGATTTTTAACCAATCTTGTACATCCAATAAGTTCATTTGTGTCATTGGATGATCAATTAGGTGATTTTCGTCCTCCCTAGGCATATTCTTGTCCAACTATGGTTTTAAACCATTCTTGTGCATCCAATAGGTGTGTTTGTGTCATTGGATGATCAATTAGGTCATTTTCGTCCTCCCTAGGCTTATTCTTGTCCAATTAGGGTTTTTAACCAATCTTGTGCATCCAATAGGTGTGTTTGTGTCATTGGATGATCAATTAGGTCATTTTTGTCCCCCCTAGGCTTATTCTTGTCCAATTAGGGTTTTTAACCAATCTTGTGCATCCAATAGGTGTGTTTGTGTCATTGCATGATCAATTAGGTCATTTTCGTCCTCCCTAGGCTTATTCTTGTCCAATTAGGGTTTTTAACAAATCTTGTGCATCCAATAAGTTCATTTGTGTCATTGAATTAATATTTAGGTCATTTTCGTCCTCCCTAGGCATATTCTTGTCAAATTATGGTTTTTAACCAATCTTGTGCATCCAATAGTTGTGTTTGTGTCATTGGATGATCAATTAGGTCATTTTCGTCCTCCCTAGGCTTATTCTTGTCCAATTAGGGTTTTTAACCAATCTTGTGCATCCAATAAGTTCATTTGTGTCATTGGATTAACATTTAGGTCATTTTCGTCCTCCCTAGGCATATTCTAATCCAATTAGGGTTTTTAACCAATCTTGTGCATCCAATAGGTGTGTTTGTGTCATTGGATGATCAATTAGGTCATTTTCGTCCTCCCTAGGCTTATTCTTGACCAATTAGGGTTTTTAACCAATCTTGTGCATCCAATAGGTGTGTTTGTGTCATTGGATGATCAATTAAGTCATTTTCGTCATCCCTAGGCATATGCTGGTCCAATTAGGGTTTTTAACCAATCTTGTGCATCCAATAGGTGTGTTTGTGTCATTGGATGATCAATTAGGTCATTTTCGTCCTCCCTAGGCTTATTCTTGTCCAATTAGGGTTTTTAACCAATCTTGTGCATCCAATAGGTGTGTTTGTGTCATTGGATGATCAATTAGGTCATTTTCGTCCTCCCTAGGCATATTCTGGTCCAATTAGGGTTTTTAACCAATCTTGTGCATCCAATAGGTGTGTTTGTGAAATTGGATGATCAATTAGGTCATTTTCGTCCTCCATAGGCTTATTCTTGTCCAATTAGGGTTTTTAACCAATCTTATGCATCCAATAAGTTCATTTGTGTCATTGGATTAACATTTAGGTCATTTTCGTCCTCCCTAGGCATATTCTTGTCCAATTAGGGTTTTTAACCAATCTTGTGCATCCAATAGGTGTGTTTGTGTCATTGGATGATCAATTAGGTTATTTTCTTCCTCCCTAGGCTTATTCTTGTCCAATTAGGGTTTTTAACCAATCTTGTGCATCCAATAGGTGTGTTTGTGTCATTGGATGATCAATTAGGTCATTTTCGTCCTCCCTAGGCATATTCTTGTCCAATTAGGGTTTTTAACCAATCTTGTGCATCCAATAGGTGTGTTTGTGTCATTGGATGATCAATTAGGTCATTTTCGTCCTCCCTAGGCTTAGTCTTGTCCAATTACGGTTTTTAACCAATCTTGTGAATCCAATAGGTGTGTTTGTGTGATTGGATGATCAATTAGGTCATTTTCGTCCTCCCTAGGCTTATTCTTGTCCAATTAGGGTTTTTAACCAATCTTGTGCATCCAATAAGTTGAGTTGTGTCATTGGATTAACATTTAGGTCATTTTCGTCCTCCCTAGGCTTATTCTTGTCCAATTAGGGTTTTTAACCAATCTTGTGCATCCAATAAGTTCATTTGTGTCATTGGATTAACATTTAGGTCATTTTCGTCCTCCCTAGGCATATTCTTGTCCAATTAGAGTTTTAGACCAATCTTGTGCATCCAATAGGTGTGTTTGTGTCATTGGATGGTCAATTAGGTTATTTTCGTCCTCCCTAGCCTTATTCTTGTCCAATTAGGGTTTTTAACTAATCTTGTGCATCCAATAAGTTCATTTGTGTCATTGGATGATCAATTAGGTCATTTTCGTCCTCCCTAGGCATATTCTTGTCCAATTAGGGTTTTTAACCAATCTTGTGCATCCAATAGGTGTGTTTGTGTCATTGGATGATCAATTAGGTCATTTTCGTCCTCCCTAGGCATATTCTTGTCCAATTAGGGTTTTTAACCAATCTTGTGCATCCAATAGGTGTGTTTGTGTCATTGGATGATCAATTAGGTCATTTTCGTCCTCCCTAGGCTTATTCTTTTCCAATTACGGTTTTTAACCAATCTTGTGCATCTAATAACTTTGTTTGTGTCATTGAATTAATATTTAGGTCATTTTCGTCCTCCCTAGGCATATTCTTGTCCAATTAGGGTTTTTAACCACTCTTGTGCATCCAATAGGTGTGTTTGGGTCATTGGATGATCAATTAGGTCATTTTCGTCCTCCCTAGGCTTATTCTTGTCCAATTAGGGTTTTTAACCAATCTTGTGCATCCAATAGGCGTGTTTGTGTCATTGGATGATCAATTAGGTCATTTTCGTCCTCCCTAGGCATATTCTTGTCCAATTAGGGTTTTTAACCAATCTTGTGCATCCAATAGGTGTGTTTGTGTCATTGGATGATCAATTAGGTCATTTTCGTCCTCCCTAGGCTTATTCTTGTCCAATTAGGGTTTTTAACCAATCTTGTGCATCCAATAGGTGTGTTTGTGTCATTGGATGATCAATTAGGTCATTTTCGTCCTCCCTAGGCCTATTCTTGCCCAATTAGGGTTTTTAACCAATCTTGTGAATCCAATAAGTTTGTTTGTGTCATTGAATTAATATTTAGGTCATTTTCGTCCTCCCTACGCATATTATTGTCCAATTAGGGTTTTTAACCAATCTTCTGCATCCAATAGGTGTGTTTGTGTCATTGGATGATCAATTAGGTCATTTTCGTCCTCCCTAGGCATATTCTTGTCCAATTAGGGTTTTTAACCAATCTTGTGCATCCAATAGGTGTGTTTGTGTCATTGGATGATCAATTAGGTCATTTTCGTCCTCCCTAGGCATAATCTTGTCCAATTAGGGTTTTTAACCAATCTTGTGCATCCAATAGGTGTGTTTCTGTCATTGGATGATCAATTAGGTCATTTTCGTCCTCCCTAGGCATATTCTTGTCCAATTAGGGTTTTTAACCAATCTTGTGCATCTAGTAGGTGTGTTTGTGTCATTGGATGATCAATTAGGTCATTTTCGTCCTCCCTAGGCTTATTCTTGTCCAATTAGAATTTTTAACCAATCTTGTGCATCCAATAAGTTCATTTGTGTCATTAGATGATCAATTAGGTCATTTTCGTCCTCCCTAGGCATATTTTTGTCCAATTAGGGTTTTTAACCAATCTTGTGCATCCAATAGGTGTGTTTGTGTCATTGGATGATCAATTAGGTCATTTTCGTCCTACCTAGGCATATTCTTGTCCAATTAGGGGTTTTAACCAATCTTGTGCATCTAGTAGGCGTGTTTGTGTCATTGGATGATCAATTAGGTCATTTTCGTCCTCCCTAGGCTTATTGTTGTCCAATTAGGATTTTTAACCAATCTTGTGCATCCAATAAGTTCATTTGTGTCATTAGACGATCAATTAGGTCATTTTCGTCCTCCCTAGGCATATTCTTGTCCAACTAGGGTTTTTAACCAATCTTGTGCATCCAATAGGTGTGTTTGTGTCATTGGATGATCAATTAAGTCATTTTCGTCCTCCCTTGGCATATTCTTGTCCAATTAGGGTTTTTAACGAATCTTGTGCATCCAATAGGTGTGTTTGTGTCATTGGATGATCAATTAGGTCATTTTCGTCCTCCCTAGTCAAATTCTTGTCCAATTAGGGTTTTTAACCAATCTTGTGCATCCAATAGGTATGTTTGTGTCATTGGATGATCAATTAGGTCATTTTCGTCCTCCTTAGGCTTATTCTTGTCCAATTAGGGTTTTTAACCGATCTTGTGCATCCAATAGGTCTGTTTGTGTTATTGGATGATCAATTAGGTCATTTTCGTCCTCCCTAGGCTTATTCTTGTCCAATTAGGGTTTTTAACCAATCTTGTGCATCCAATAGGTGTGTTTGTGTCATTGGATGATCAATTAGGTCATTTTCGTCCTCCCTAGGCTTATTCTTGTCCAATTAGTGTTTTTAACCAATCTTGTACATCCAATAAGTTGAGTTGTGTCATTGGATTAACATTTAGGTCATTTTCGTCCTCCCTAGGCTTATTCTTGTCCCATTAGGGTTTTTAACCAATCTTGTGCATCCAATACGTTCATTTGTGTCATTGGATTAACATTTAGGTCATTTTCGTCCTCCCTAGGCATATTCTTGTCCAATTAGAGTTTTAGACCAATCTTGTGCATCCAATAGGTGTGTTTGTGTCATTGGATGATCAATTAGGTTATTTTCGGCCTCCCTAGGCTTATTCTTGTCCAATTAAGGTTTTTAACTAATCTTGTGCATCCAATAAGTTCATTTGTGTCATTGGATGATCAATTAGGTCATTTTTGTCCTCCCTATGCATATTCTTGTCCAATTAGGGTTTTTAACCAATCTTGTGCATCCAATAGGTGTGTTTGTGTCATTGGATGATCAATTAGGTCATTTTTGTCATCCCTAGGCTTATTCTTGTCCAATTAGGGTTTTTAACCGATCTTGTGCATCCAATAAGTTGAGTTGTGTCATTGGATTAACATTTAGGTCATTTTCGTTCTCCCTAGGCTTATGCTTGTCCAATTAGGGTTTTTAACCAATCTTGTGCATCCAATAGGTGTGTTTGTGTCATTGGATGATCAATTAGGTCATTTTCGTCCTCCTTAGGCTTATTCTTGTCCAATTAGGGTTTTTAACCAATCTTGTGCATCCAATAGGTGTGTTTGTGTCATTGGATGATCAATTAGGTCATTTTCGTCCTCCTTAGGCTTATTCTTGTCCAATTAGGGTTTTTAACCAATCATGTGCATCCAATAGGTGTGTTTGTGTCATTGTATGATCAATTAGGTCATTTCGTCCTCCCTAGGCTTATTCTTGTCCAATTAGGGTTTTTAACCAATCTTGTGCATCTGATAAGTTTGTTTGCGTCATTGAATTAATATTTAGGTCATTTTCGTCCTCCCTAGGCATATTCTTGTCCAATTAGGGTTTTTAACCAATCTTGTGCATCCAATAGGTGTGTTTGTGTCATTGGATGATCAATTAGGTCATTTTCGTCCTCCCTAGGCTTATTCTTGTCCAATTAGGGTTTTTAACCAATCTTGTGCATCCAATAAGTTGAGTTGTGTCATTGGATTAAGATTTAGGTCATTTTCGTTCTCCCTAGGCTTATTGTTGTCCAATTAGGGTTTTTAACCAATCTTTTGCATCCAATAAGTTCATTTGTGTTATTGGATTAACATTTAGGTCATATTCGTCCTCCCTAGGCATATTCTTGTCCAATTAGGGTTTTTAACCAATCTTGTGCATCCAATAGGTGTGTTTGTGTCATTGGATGATCAATTAGGTCATTTTCGTCCTCCCTAGGCATATTCTTGTCCAATTAGGGTTTTTAACCAATCTTGTGCATCCAATAGGTGTGTTTGTGTCATTGGATGATCAATTAGGTCATTTTCGTCCTCCCTAGGCTTATTCTTGTCCAATTAGGGTTTTTAACCAATCTTGTGCATCCAATAAGTTCATTAGTGTCATTGGATGATCAATTAGGTCATTTTCGTCCTCCCTAGGCATATTATTATCCAATTAGGGTTTTTAACCAATCTTGTGCATCCAATAAGTTTGTTTGTGTCATTGAATTAATATTTAGGTCATTTTCGTCCTCCCTAGGCATATTCTTGTCCAATTAGGGTTTTTAACCAATCTTGTGCATCCAATAGGTGTGTTTGTGTCATTGGATGATCAATTAGGTCATTTTCGTCCTCCCTAGGCATATTCTTGTCCAATTAGGGTTTTTAACCAATCTTGTGCATCCAATAGGTGTGTTTGTGTCATTGGATGATCAATTAGGTCATTTTCGTCCTCCCTAGGCATATTCTTGTCCAATTAGGGTTTTTAACCAATCTTGTGCATCCAATAGGTGTGCTTGTGTCATTGGATGATCAATTAGGTCATTTTCGTCCTCCCTAGACTTATTCTTGCCCAATTAGGGTTTTTAACCGATCTTGTGCATCCAATAGGTGTGTTTTTGTCATTGGATGATCAATTAGGTCATTTTCGTCCTCCCTAGGCACATTCTTGTCCAATTAGGGTTTTTAACCAATCTTGTGCATCCAATAGGTGTGTTTGTGTCATTGGATGATCAATTAGGTCATTTTCGTCCTCCCTAGGCTAATTCTTGTCCAATTAGGGTTTTTAACCAATGTTATGCATCCAATAAGTTGAGTTGTGTCATTGGATTAACATTTAGGTCATTTTCGTCCTCCCTAGGCTTATTCTTGTCCAATTAGGGTTTTTAACCAATCTTGTGCATCCAATACGTTCATTTGTGTCATTGGATTAACATTTAGGTCATTTTCGTCCTCCCTAGGCATTTTCTTGTACAATTAGAGTTTTAGACCAATATTGTGCATCCAATAGGTGTGTTTGTGTCATTGGATGATCAATTAGGTTATTTTCGTCCTCCCTAGGCTTATTCTTGTCCAATTAAGGTTTTTAACTAATCTTGTGCATCCAATAAGATCATTTCTGTTATTGGATGATCAATTAGGTCATTTTTGTCCTCCCTAGGCATATTCTTGTCCAATTAGGGTTTTTAACCAATCTTGTGCATCCAATAGGTGTGTTTGTGTCATTGGATGATCAATTAGGTCATTTTTGTCCTCCCTAGGCTTATTCTTGTCCAATTAGGGTTTTTAACCGATCTTGTGCATCCAATAAGTTGAGTTGGGTCATTGGATTAACATTTAGGTCATTTTCGTTCTCCCTAGGCTTATTCTTGTCCAATTAGGGTTTTTAAACAATCTTGTGCATCCAATAGGTGTGTTTGTGTCATTGGATGATCAATTAGGTCATTTTCGTCCTCCATAGGCTTATTCTTGTCCAATTAGGGTTTTTAACCAATCTTGTGCATCCAATAGGTGTGTTTGTGTCATTGGATGATCAATTAGGTCATTTTCGTCCTCCTTAGGCATATTTTTGTCCAATTAGGGTTTTTAACCAATCTTGTGCATCCAATAGGTGTGTTTGTGTCATTGGATGATCAATTAGGTCATTTTCGTCCTCCTTAGGCATATTTTTGTCCAATTAGGGTTTTTAACCAATCTTGTGCATCCAATAGGTTTGTTTGTGTCATTGGATGATCAATTAGGTCATTTTCGTCCTACCTAGGCATATTCTTGTCCAATTAGGGTTTTTAACCAATCTTGTGCATCCAATAGGTGTGTTTGTGGCAATGGATGATCAATTAGGTCATTTTCGTCCTCCCTAGGCTTATTCTTGTCCAATTAGTGTTTTTAACCAATCTTGTGCATCCAATAGGTGTTTTTGTGTCATTGGATGATCAATTAGGTAATTTTCGTCCTCCCTAGGCTTATTCTTGTCCAATTAGGGTTTTTAACCAATCTTGTGCATCCAATAAGTTGAGTTGTGTCATTGGATTAACATTTAGGTCATTTTCGTCCTCCCTAGGCTTATTCTTGTCCAATTAGGATTTTTAAACAATCTTGTGCATCGAATAACTTTGTTTGTGTCCTTGAATTAAAATTTAGGTCATTTTCGTCCTCCCTAGGCATATTCTTGTCCAATTAGGGTTTTTAACCAATCTTGTGCATCCAATAGGTGTGTTTGTGTCATTGGATGATCAATTAGGTCATTTTCGTCCTCCCTAGGCTTATTCTTGTCCAATTAGGGTTTTTAACCAATCTTGTGCATCCGATAAGTTTATTTGTGTCATTGAATTAATATTTAGGTCATTTTTGTCCTCCCTAGGCATATTCTTGTCCAATTAGGGTTTTTAACCAATCTTGTGCATCCAATAGGTGTGTTTGTGTCATTGGATGATCAATTAGGTCATTTTCGTCCTCCCTAGGCATATTCTTGTCCAATTAGGGTTTTTAACCAATCTTGTGCATCCAATAGGTGTGTTTGTGTCATTGGATGATCAATTAGGTCATTTTCGTCCTCCCTAGGCATATTCTTGTCCAATTAGGGTTTTTAACCAATCTTGTGCATCCAATAGGTGTGTTTGTGTCATTGGATGATCAATTAGGTCATTTTCGTCCTCCATAGGCTTATTCTTGTCCAATAAGAGTTTTTAACCAATCTTCTGCATCCAATAAGTTGAGTTGTGTCATTGGATTAACATTTAGGTCATTTTCGTCCTCCCTAGGCTTATTCTTGTCCAATTAGGGTTTTTAACCAATCTTGTGCATCCAATAGGTGTGTTTGTGTCATTGGATGATCAATTAGGTCATTTTCGTCCTCCCTAGGCATATTCTTGTCAAATTAGGGTTTTTAACCAATCTTGTGCATTCAATAAGTTGAGTTGTGTCATTGGATTAACATTTAGGTCATTTTCGTCCTCCCTAGGCATATTCTTGTCCAGCTAGGGTTTTTAACCAATCTTGTGCATCCAATAGGTGTGTTTGTGTCATTGGATGATTAATTAGGTCATTTTCGTCCTCCCTAGGCATATTCTTGTCCAATTAAGGTTATTAACGAATCTTGTGCATCCAATTGGTGGGTTTGTGTCATTGGATGATCAATTAGGTCATTTTCGTCCTCCCTAGGCTTATCCTTGTCCAATTAGGGTTTTTAACCAATCTTGTGCATCCAATAAGTTCATTTGTGTCATTGGATTAACATTTAGGTCATTTTCGTCCTCCCTAGGCATATTCTTGTCCAATTAGAGTTTTAGACCAATCTTGTGCATCCAATAGGTGTGTTTGTGTCATTGGATGATCAATTAGGTTATTTTCGTCCTCCCTAGCCTTATTCTTGTCCATTTAGGGTTTTTAACTAATCTTGTGCATCCAATAAGTTCATTTGTGTCATTGGATGATCAATTAGGTCATTTTCGTCCTCCCTAGGCATATTCTTGTCCAATTAGGGTTTTTAACCAATCTTGTGCATCCAATAGGTGTGTTTGTGTCATTGGATGATCAATTAGGTCATTTTCGTCCTCCCTAGGCATATTCTTGTCCAATTAGGGTTTTTAACCAATCTTGTGCATCCAATAGGTGTGTTGTGTCATTGGATGATCAATTAGGTCATTTTCGTCCTCCCTAGGCTTATTCTTATCCAATTAGGGTTTTTAACCTATCTTGTGCATCCAATAGGTGTGTTTGTGTCATTGGATGAACAATTAGGTCATTTTCGTCCTCCTTAGGCTTATTCTTATCCAATTAGGGTTTTTAACCAATCTTGTGCTTCCAATAAGTTGAGTTGTGTCATTGGATTAACATTTAGGTCATTTTCGTCCTCCCTAGGCTTATTCTTGTCCAATTAGGGTTTTTAACCAATCTTGTGCATCCAATACGTTCATTTGTGTCATTGGATTAACATTTAGGTCATTTTCGTCCTCCTTAGGCATATTCTTGTCCAATTAGAGTTTTAGACCAATCTTGTGCATCCAATAGGTGGGTTTGTGTCATTGGATGATCAATTAGGTTATTTTCGTCCTCCCAAGGCTTATTCTTGTCCAATTAGGGTTTTTCACTAATCTTGTGCATCCAATAAGTTCATTTGTGTCATTCGAATATCAATTAGGTCATTTTCGTCCTCCCTAGGCATATTCTTATCCGATTAAGGTTTTTAACCAATCTTGTGCATCCAATAGGTGTGTTTGTGTCATTGGATGATCAATTAGGTCATTTTCGTCCTCCCTAGGCTTATTCTTGTCCCATTAGGGTTTTTAACCGATCTTGTGCATCCAATAGGTGTGTTTGTGTCATTGGATGATCAATTAGGTCATTTTCGTCCTCCCTAGGCATATTCTTGTCCAATTAGGGTTTTAAACCAATCTTGTGCATCCAATAGGTGTGTTTGTGTCATTGGATGATCAATTAGGTCATTTTCATCCTCCCTAGGCTTATTCTTTTCCAATTAGGGTTTTAACCAATCTTGTGCATCCAATAGGTGTGTTTGTGTCATTGGATGATCAATTAGGTCATTTTCGTCCTCCCTAGGCATATTCTTGTCCAATTAGGGTTTTTAACCAATCTTGTGCATCCAATAGGTGTGTTTGTGGCAATGGATGATCATTTAGGTCATTTTCGTCCTCCCTAGGCATATTCTTGTCCAATTAGGGTTTTTAACCAATCTTGTGCATCCAATAGGTGTGTTTGTGTCATTGGATGATCAATTAGGTCATTTTCGTCCTCCCTAGGCTTATTCTTGTCCAATTACGGTTTTTAACCAATCTTGTACATCTAATAAGTTCATTTGTGTCATTGGATTAACATTTAGGTCATTTTCATCCTCCCTAGGCATATTCTGGTCCAATTAGGGTTTTTATCCCATCTAGTGCATCCAATAGATGTGTTTGTGTCATTGGATGATGAATTAGGTCATTTTCCTCCTCCCTAGGCATATTCTGGTCCAATTAGGGTTTTTAACCAATCTTGTGCATCCAATAGGTGTGTTTGTGTCATTGGATGATCAATTAGGTCATTTTCGTCCTCCCTAGGCATATTCTTGTCCAATTAGGGTTTTTAACCAATCTTGTGCATCCAATAGGTGTGTTTGTGTCATTGGATGATCAATTAGGTCATTTTCGTCCTCCCTAGGCATATTCTTGTCCAATTAGGGTTTTTAACAAATCTTGTGTATCCAATAGGTGTGTTTGTGTCATTGGATGATCAATTAGGTCATTTTCGTCCTCCCAAGGCATATTCTTGTCCAATTAGGGTTTTTAACCAATCTTGTGCATCCAATAGGTGTGTTTGTGTCATTGGATGATCAATTAGGTCATTTTCGTCCACCCTAGGCTTATTCTTGTCCAATTAGGGTTTTTAACCAATCTTGTGCATCCAATAAGTTCATTTGTGTCATTGGATTAACATTTAGGTCATATCCGTCCTCCCTAGGCATATTCTTGTCCAATTAGGGTTTTTAACCAATCTTGTGCATTCAATAGGTGTGTTTGTGTCATTGGATGATCAATTAGGTCATTTTCGTCCTCCCTAGGCATATTCTTGTCCAATTAGGGTTTTTAACCAATCTTGTGCATCCAATAGGTGTGTTTGTGTCATTGGATGATCAATTAGGTCATTTTCGTCCTCCCTAGGGTTATTCTTGTCCAATTAGGGTTTTTAACCAATCTTGTGCATCCAATAAGTTGAGTTGTGTCATTGGATTAATATTTAGGTCTTTTTCATTCTCCCTAGGCTTTTTCTTGTCGAATTAGGTTTTTAACCAATCTTGTGCATCCAATAAGTTCATTTATGTCATTGGATTCACATTTAGGTCATTTTCGTCCTCCCTAGGCATATTCTTGTCCAATTAGGGTTTTTAACCAATCTTGGGCATCCAATAGGTGTGTTTATCTCATTGGATGATCAATTAGGTCACTTTGATCCTCCCTAGGCTTATGCTTGTCCAATTAGGGTTTTTAACCAATCTTGTGCATCCAATAAGTTCATTTGTGTCATTGGATTAACATTTAGGTCATTTTCGTCCTCCCTAGGCATATTCTTGTCCAATTAGGGTTTTTAACCAATCTTGTCCTTCCAATAGGTGTGTTTGTGTCATTGGATGATCAATTAGGTCATTTTCGTCCTCCCTAGGCTTATTCTTGTCCAATTAGGGTTTTTAACCAATCTTGTGCATCCAAAAACTTTGTTTGTGTCATTGAATTAATATTTAGGTCATTTTCGTCTTCCCTAGGCATATTCTTGTCCAATTAGGGTTTTTAACCAATCTTGTGCTTCCAAGAGGTGTGTTTGTGTCATTGGATGATCAATTAGGTCATTTACGCCCTCCCTAGGCTTATTCTTGCCCAATTAGGGTTTTTAACCAATCTTGTGCATCCAATAACTTTGTTTGTGTCATTGAATTAATATTTAGGTCATTTTCGTCCTCCCTAGGCATATTCTTGTCCAATTAGGGTTTTTAACCAATCTTGTGCATCCAATAGTTGTGTTTATGTCATTGGATGATCAATTAGGTCATTTACGCCCTCCCTAGGCTTATTCTTGCCCAATTAGGGTTTTTAACCAATCTTGTGCATCCAATAAGTTCATTTGTGTCATTGGATTAACATTTAGGTCATTTTCGTCCTCCCTATGCATATTCTTGTCCAATTAGGGTTTTTAACCAATCTTGTGCTTCCAATAGGTGTGTTTGTGTCATTGGATGATCAATTACGTCATTTTCGTCCTCCCTAGGCTTATTCTTGTCCAATTAGGGTTTTTAACCAATCTTGTGCATCCAATAAGTTCATTTGTGTCATTGGATGATCAATTAGGTCATTTTCGTCCTCCCTAGGCATATTCTTGTCCAACTTGGGTTTTTAACCAATCTTGTGCATCCAAAAACCCTAATTGGACAAGAATATGCCTAGCGAGGACGAAAATGACCTAAATGTTAATCCAATGACACAAATGAACTTATTGGATAAACAAGATTGGTTAAAAACCCTAATTGGACAAGAATAAGCCTAGGAGGACGAAAATGACCTAATTGATCATCCAATGACACAAACACACCTATTGGATGCACAAGATTGGTTAAAAACCCTAATTGGACAAGAATATGCCTAGGGAGGACGAATATGACCTAAATGTTAATCCAACAACACAAATGAACTTATTGGATGCACAAGATTGGTTAAAAACCCTAATTGGACAAGAATAAGCCTAGGGAGGACGAAAATGACCTCATTGATCATCCAATGACACATACACACCTATTGGATGCACAAAATTGGTTAAAAACCATAGTTGGACAAGAACATGCCTAGGTCATTTTCGTTCTCCCTAGGCTTATTCTTGTCCAATTAGGGTTTTTAACCAATCTTGAACATCCAATAAGTTCATTTGTGTTATTGGATTAACATTTAGGTCATATTCGTCCTCCCTAGGCATATTCTTGTCCAATTAGGGTTTTTATCCAATCTTGTGCATCCAATAGGTGTGTTTGTGTCATTGGATGATCAATTAGGTCATTTTCGTCCTCCCTAGGCATATTCTTGTCCAGTTAGGGTTTTTAACCAATCTTGTGCATCCAATAGGTGTGTTTGTGTCATTGGATGATCAATTAGGTCATTTTCGTCCTCCCTAGGCATATTCTTGTCCAATTAGGGTTTTTAACCAATCTTGTGCATCCAATAGGTGTGTTTGTGTCATTGGATGATCAATTAGGTCATTTTCGTCCTCCCTAGGCATGTTCTTGTCCAACTATGGTTTTTAACCAATTTTGTGCATCCAATAGGTGTGTTTGTGTCATTGGAAGATCAATTAGGTCATTTTCGTCCTCCCTAGGCTTATTCTTGTCCAATTAGGGTTTTTAACCAATCTTGTGCATCCAATAAGTTCATTTGTGTCATTGGATTAACATTTAGGTCATTTTCGTCCTCCCAAGGCATATTTTTGGCCAATTAGGGTTTTTAACCAATCTTGTGCATCCAATAGGTGTGTCTGTGTCATTGGATGATCAATTAGGTCATTTTCGTCCTCCTAGGCTTATTCTTGTCCAATTAGGGTTTTTAACCAATCTTGTGCATCCAATAAGTTCATTTGTGTCATTGGATTAACATTTAGGTCATTTTCGTCCTCCCTAGGCATATTCTTGTCCAATTAGGGTTTTTAACCAATCTTGTGCATCCAATAGGTGTGTTTGTGTCATTGGATGATCAATTAGGTTATTTTCATCCTCCCTAGGCCTATTCTTGTCCAATTAGGGTTTTTAACCAATCTTGTGCATCCAATAAGTTGAGTTGTGTCATTGGATTAACATTTAGGTCATTTTCGTTCTCCCTAGGCTTATTCTTGTCCAATTAGGGTTTTTAACCAATCTTGTGCATCCAATAACTTTGTTTGTGTATTGAATTAATATTTAGGTCATTTTCGTCCTCCCTAGGCATATTCTTGTCCAATTAGGGTTTTTAACCAATCTTGTGCATCCAATAGGTGTGTTTGTGTCATTGGATGATCAATTAGGTCATTTTCGTCCTCCCTAGGCTTATTCTTGTCCAATAAGGGTTTTTAACCAATCTTGTGCATCCAATAAGTTCATTTGTGTCATTGGGTTAACATTTAGGTCATTTTCGTCCTCCCTAGGCTTATTCTTGTCCCATTAGGGTTTTTAACCAATCTTGTGCATCCAATACGTTCATTTGTGTCATTGGATTAACATTTAGGTCATTTTCGTCCTCCCTAGGCATATTCTTGTCCAATTAGAGTTTTAGACCAATCTTGTGCATCCAATAGGTGTGTTTGTGTCATTGGATGATCAATTAGGTTATTTTCGTCCTCCCTAGGCTTATTCTTGTCCAATTAAGGTTTTTAACTAATCTTGTGCATCCAATAAGTTCATTTGTGTCATTGGATGATCAATTAGGTCATTTTTGTCCTCCCTATGCATATTCTTGTCCAATTAGGGTTTTTAACCAATCTTGTGCATCCAATAGGTGTGTTTGTGTCATTGGATGATCAATTAGGTCATTTTTGTCATCCCTAGGCTTATTCTTGTCCAATTAGGGTTTTTAACCGATCTTGTGCATCCAATAAGTTGAGTTGTGTCATTGGATTAACATTTAGGTCATTTTCGTTCTCCCTAGGCTTATTCTTGTCCAATTAGGGTTTTTAACCAATCTTGTGCATCCAATAGGTGTGTTTGTGTCATTGGATGATCAATTAGGTCATTTTCGTCCTCCCTAGGCTTATTCTTGTCCAATTAGGGTTTTTAACCAATCTTGTGCATCCAATATGTTTGTTTGTGTCATTGGATGCACAACATTTAGGTCATTTTCGTCCACCCTTGGCATATTCTTGTCCAATTAGGGTTTTTAACCAATCTTGTGCATCCAATAGGTGTGTTTGTGTCATTGGATGATCAATTAGGTCATTTTCGTCCTCCCTAGGCATATTCTTGTCCAATTAGGGTTTTTAACGAATCTTGTGAATCCAATATGTGTGATTGTGTCATTGGATGATCAATTAGGTCATTTTCGTCCTCCCTAGGCTTATTCTTGTCCAATTAGGGTTTTTAACCAATCTTGTGCACCCAATAAGTTGAGTTGTGTCATTGGATTAACATTTAGGTCATTTTCGTTCTCCCTAGGCTTATTCTTGTCCAATTAGGGTTTTTAACCAATCTTGTGCATCCAATAGGTGTGTTTGTGTCATTGGATGATCAATTAGGTCATTTTCGTCCTCCCTAGGCATATTCTTGTCCAATTAGGGTTTTTAACCAATCTTGTGCATCCAATAGGTGTGTTTGTGTCATTGGATTAACATTTAGGTCATTTTCGTCCTCCATAGGCTTATTCTTGCCCAATTAGGGTTTTTAACCAATCTTGTGCATCCAATAAGTTGAGTTGTGTCATTGGATTAACATTTAGGTCATTTTCGTCCTCCCTAGGCTTATTCTTGTCCAATTAAGGTTTTTAACCAATCTTGTGCATCCAATAAGTTCATTTGTGTCATTGGATTAACATTTAGGTCATTTTCGTCCTCCCTAGGCATATTCTTGTCCAATTAGAGTTTTAGACCAATCTTGTGCATCCAATAGGTGTGTTTGTGTCATTGGATGATCAATTAGGTTATTTTCGTCCTCCCTAGGCTTATTCTTATCCAATTAGGGTTTTTAACTAATCTTGTGCATCCAATAAGTTCATTTGTGTCATTGGATGATCAATTAGGTCATTTTCTCTAGGCATATTCTTGTCCAATTAGGGTTTTTAACCAATCTTGTGCATCCAATAGGTGTGTTTGTGTCATTGGATGATCAATTAGGTCATTTTCGTCCTCCCTAGGCTTATTCTTGTCCAATTAGGGTTTTTAACCAATCTTGCGCATCCAATAAGTTGAGTTGTGTCATTGGATTAACAATTAGGTCATTTTCGTTCTCCCTAGGCATATTCTTGTCCAATTAGGGTTTTTAACCAATCTTGTGCATCCAATAGGTGTGTTTGTGTCATTGGATGATCAATTAGGTCATTTTCGTCCTCCCTAGGCTTATTCTTATCCAATTAGGGTTTTTAACCAATCTTGTGCTTCCAATAAGTTGAGTTGTGTCATAGGATTAACATTTAGGTCATTTTCGTCCTCCCTAGGCTTATTCTTGTCCCATTAGGGTTTTTAACCAATCTTGTGCATCCAATACGTTCATTTGTGTCATTGGATTAACATTTAGGTCATTTTCGTCCTCCCTAGGCATATTCTTGTCCAATTAGAGTTTTAGACCAATCTTGTGCATCCAATAGGTGTGTTTGTGTCATTGGATGATCAATTAGGTTATTTTCGTCCTCCCTAGGCTTATTCTTGTCCAATTAAGGTTTTTAACTAATCTTGTGCATCCAATAAGTTCATTTGTGTCATTGGATGATCAATTAGGTCATTTTTGTCCTCCCTATGCATATTCTTGTCCAATTAGGGTTTTTAACCAATCTTGTGCATCCAATAGGTGTGTTTGTGTCATTGGATGATCAATTAGGTCATTTTTGTCATCCCTAGGCTTATTCTTGTCCAATTAGGGTTTTTAACCGATCTTGTGCATCCAATAAGTTGAGTTGTGTCATTGGATTAACATTTAGGTCATTTTCGTTCTCCCTAGGCTTATTCTTGTCCAATTAGGGTTTTTAACCAATCTTGTGCATCCAATAGGTGTGTTTGTGTCATTGGATGATCAATTAGGTCATTTTCGTCCTCCCTAGGCTTATTCTTGTCCAATTAGGGTTTTTAACCAATCTTG
>JBBPBR010001787.1:0-18920 GCA_037974775.1 Cicer pinnatifidum
CAATGACACAAACAAAGTTATTGGATGCACAAGATTGATTAAAAACCCTAATTTGACAAGAATAAGTCTAGGTAGGACGAAAATGACCTAACTGATCATCCAATGACACAAACACACCTATTGGATGCACAAGATTGGTTAAAAACCCTAATTGGACAAGAATATGCCTAGGGAGGACGAAAATGACCTAAATATTAATTCCATGACACAAACAAAGTAATTGGATGCACAAGATTGGTTAAAAACCCTAATTGGACAAGGATAAGCCTAGGGAGGACGAAAATGACCTAATTGAATATCCAATGACACAAACACACCTATTGGATGCACAAGATTGGTTAAAAACCCTAATTGGACAAGAATATGCCTAGGGAGGACGAAAATGACCTAAATATTAATTCAATGACACAAACAAAGTTATTGGATGCACAAGATTGATTAAAAACCCTAATTTGACAAGAATAAGTCTAGGTAGGACGAAAATGACCTAACTGATCATCCAATGACACAAACACACCTATTGGATGCACAAGATTGGTTAAAAACCCTAATTGGACAAGAATATACCTAGGGAGGACGAAAATGACCTAAATATTAATTCAATGACACAAACAAAGTTATTGGATGCACAAGATTGATTAAAAACCCTAATTTGACAAGAATAAGTCTAGGTAGGACGAAAATGACCTAATTGATCATCCAATGACACAAACACACCTATTGGATGCACAAGATTGGTTAAAAACCCTAATTGGACATGAATAAGCCTAGGGACGACGAAAACGACCTAATTGATCATCCAATGACACAAACACACCTATTGGATGCACAAGATTGGTTAAAAACCCTTATTGGACAAGAATAAGCCTAGGGAGGACGAAAATGACCTAATTGATCATCCAATGACACAAACAGACCTATTGGATGCACAAGATTGGTTAAAAACCCTAATTGGACAAGAATATGCCTAGGGAGGACGAAAATGACCTAAATGTTAATCCAATGACACAACTCAACTTATTGGATGCACAAGATTGGTTAAAAACCCTAATTTGACAAGAATAAGCCTAGGGAGGACGAAAATGAACTAATTGATCATCCAATGACACAAACACACCTATTAGATGCACAAGATTGGTTAAAAACCCTAATTGGACAAGAATAAGCCTAGGGAGGACGAAAATGACCTAATTGATCATCCAATGACACAAACACACCTATTGGATGCACAAGATTGGTTAAAAACCCTAATTGGACAAGAATATGCCTAGGGAGGACGAAAATGACCTAATTGATCATCCAATGACACAAACACACCTATTGGATGCACACGATTCGTTAAAAACCCTAATTGGACAAGAATATGCATAGGGAGGACGAAAATGACCTAATTGATCATCCAATGACACAAACACACCTATTGGATGCACAAGATTCGTTAAAAACCCTAATTGGACAAGAATATGCCTAGGGAGGACGAAAATGACCTAATTGATCATCCAATGACACAAACACACCTATTGGATGCACAAGATTGGTTAAAAACCCTAATTGGACAAGAATATGCCTAGGGAGGACGAATACAACCTAAATGTTAATCCAATAACACAAATGAACTTATTGGATGCACAAGATTGGTTAAAAACCCGAATTGGACAAGAATAAGCCTAGGGAGAACGAAAGTGACCTAAATGTTAATCCAATGACACAACTCAACTTATTGGATGCACAAGATTGGTTAAAAACCCTAATTGGACAAGAATAAGCCTAGGGAGGACGAAAATGACCTAATTGATCATCCAATGACACAAACACACCTATTGGATGCACAAGATTGGTTAAAAACCCTAATTGGACAAGAATATGCCTAGGGAGGACGAAAATGACCTAATTGATCATCCAATGACACAACATACCTATTGGATGCACAAGATTGGTTAAAAACCCTAATTGGACAAGAATATGCCTAGGGAGGACGAAAATGACCTAATTGATCATCCAATGACACAAACACACCTATTGGATGCACAAGATTGGTTAAAAACCCTAATTGGACAAGAATATGCCTAGGGAGGACGAAAATGACCTAAATATTAATTCCATGACACAAACAAAGTAATTGGATGCACAAGATTGGTTAAAAACCCTAATTGGACAAGGATAAGCCTAGGGAGGACGAAAATGACCTAATTGAATATCCAATGACACAAACACACCTATTGGATGCACAAGATTGGTTAAAAACCCTAATTGGACAAGAATATGCCTAGGGAGGACGAAAATGACCTAAATATTAATTCAATGACACAAACAAAGTTATTGGATGCACAAGATTGATTAAAAACCCTAATTTGACAAGAATAAGTCTAGGTAGGACGAAAATGACCTAACTGATCATCCAATGACACAAACACACCTATTGGATGCACAAGATTGGTTAAAAACCCTAATTGGACAAGAATATACCTAGGGAGGACGAAAATGACCTAAATATTAATTCAATGACACAAACAAAGTTATTGGATGCACAAGATTGATTAAAAACCCTAATTTGACAAGAATAAGTCTAGGTAGGACGAAAATGACCTAATTGATCATCCAATGACACAAACACACCTATTGGATGCACAAGATTGGTTAAAAACCCTAATTGGACATGAATAAGCCTAGGGACGACGAAAACGACCTAATTGATCATCCAATGACACAAACACACCTATTGGATGCACAAGATTGGTTAAAAACCCTTATTGGACAAGAATAAGCCTAGGGAGGACGAAAATGACCTAATTGATCATCCAATGACACAAACAGACCTATTGGATGCACAAGATTGGTTAAAAACCCTAATTGGACAAGAATATGCCTAGGGAGGACGAAAATGACCTAAATATTAATTCAATGACACAAACAAAGTTATTGGATGCACAAGATTGATTAAAAACCCTAATTGGACAAGAATAAGCCTAGGGAAGACAAAAATGACCTAATTGATCATCCAATGACACAAACACACCTATTGGATGCACAAGATTGGTTAAAAACCCTAATTGGACAAGAATAAGCCTAGGGAGGACGAAAATGACCTAATTGATCATCCAATGACACAAACACACCTATTGGATGCACAAGAATGGTTTAAAACCATAGTTGGACAAGAATATGCCTAGGGAGGACGAAAATCACCTAATTGATCATCCAATGACACAAATGAACTTATTGGATGTACAAGATTGGTTAAAAATCCTAGTTGGACAAGAATATGCCTAGGGAGGACGAAAATGACCTAATTGATCATCCAATGACACAAATGAACTTATTGGATGCACAAGATTGGTTAAAAACACTAATTGGACAAGAATAAGCCTAGGGAGGACAAAAATGACCTAATTGATCATCCAATGACACAAACACACCTATTGGATGCACAAGATTGGTTAACAACCCTAATTGGACAAGAATAAGCCTAGGGAGGACGAAAATGACCTAATTGATTATCCAATGACACAAACACACCTATTGGATGCACAAGATTGGTTAAAAACCCTAATTGGACAAGAATAAGCATAGGGAGGACGAAAATGACCTAATTGATCATCCAATGACACAAACACAACTATTGGATGCACAAGATTGGTTAAAAACCCTAATGGGACAAGAATAAGCCTAGGGAGTGCGAAAATGACGTAATTGATCATCCAATGACACAAACACACCTATTGGACGCACAAGATTGGTTAAAAACCCTAATTGGACAAGAATAAGCCTAGGGAGGACGAAAATGACCTAATTGATCATCCAATGACACAAACACACCTATTGGATGCACAAGATTGGTTAAAAACCATAATTGGACAAGAATAAGCCTAGGGACGACGAAAATGACCTAATTGATCATCCATTGCCACAAACACACCTATTGGATGCACAAGATTGGTTAAAAACCCTAATTGGACAAGAATATGCCTAGGGAGGACGAAAATGACCTAATTGATCATCCAATGACACAAACACACCTATTGGATGCACAAGATTGGTTAAAAACCCTAATTGGACAAGAATATGCCTAGGGAGGACGAAAGTCACCTAAATATTAATTCAATGACACAAACAAACTTATTGGATGCACAAGATTGGTTAAAAACCCTAGTTGGACAAGAATAAGCATAGGGAGGACGAAAATGACCTAATTGATCATCCAATGACACAACCACACCTATAGGATGCACAAGATTGGTTAAAAACCCTAATTGGACAAGAATAAGCCTAGGGAGGACGAAAATGACCTAATTGATCATCCAATGACACAAACACACCTATTGGATGCACAAGATTGGTTAAAAACCCTAATTGGACAAGAATATGCCTAGGGAGGACGAAAATGACCTAATTGATCATCCAATGACACAAACACACCTATTGGATGCACAAGATTGGTTAAAAACCCTAATTGGACAAGAATATGCCTAGGGAGGACGAAAATGACCTAATTGATCATCCAATGACACAAATGAACTTATCGGATGCACACGATTAGTTAAAAACCCTAATTGGACAAGAATATGCATAGGGAGGAAGAAAATAACCTAATTGATCATCCAATGACACAAACACACCTATTGGATGCACAAGATTGGTTAAAAACCCTAATTGGACAAGAATATGCCTAGGGAGGACGAAAATGACCTAATTGATCATCCAATGACACAAACACACCTATTGGATGCACAAGATTGGTTAAAAACCCTAATTGGACAAGAATATGCCTAGGGAGGACGAAAATGACCTAATTGATCATCCAATGACACAAACACACCTATTGGATGCACAAGATTGGTTAAAAACCCTAATTGGACAAGAATATGCCTAGGGAGGATGAAAATGACCTAAATATTAATTCAATGACACAAACAAAGTTATTGGATGCACAAGATTGGTTAAAAACCCTAATTGAACAAGAATAAGCATAAAGAGGACGAAAAGACCTAATTGATCATCCAATGACACAAACACACCTATTGGATGCACAAGATTGGTTAAAAACCCTAATTGGATAAGAATATGCCTAGGGAGGACGAAAATGACCTAAATGATCATCCAATGACATAAACACACCTATTGGATGCACAAGATTGGTTAAAAACCCTAATTGGACAAGAATATGCCTAGGGAGGACGAAAATGACCTAATTGATCATCCAATGACACAAACACACCTATTGGATGCACAAGATTGGTTAAAAACCCTAATTGGACAAGAATATGCCTAGGGAGGACGAAAATGACCTAAATATTAATTCAATGACACAAACAAAGTTATTGGATGCACAAGACTGGTTAAAAACCCTAATTGGACAAGAATATGTCTAGGGAGGACGAAAATGACCTAAATATTAATCCAATGACACAAATGAACTTATTGGATGCACAACATTGGTTAAAAACCCTAATTGGACAAGAGTAAGCCTAGGAAGGACGAAAATAACCTAATTGATCATCCAATGACACAAACACACCTATTGGATGCACAAGATTGGTTAAAAACCCTAATTGGACAAGAATATGCCTAGGGAGGACGAAAATGACCTAAATATTAATTCAATGACACAAACAAAGTTATTGGATGCACAAGATTGGTTAAAAACCCTAATTTGACAAGAATAAGTCAAGGGAGGACGAAAATGACCTAATTGATCATCCAATGACACAAACATACCTATTGGATGCACAAGATTGGTTAAAAACCCTAATTGGACAAGAATAAGCCTAGGGAGGACGAAAATGACCTAATTGATCATCCAATGACACAAATGAACTTATTGGATGCACAAGATTTGTTAAAAACCCTAATTGGACTAGAATAAGCTTAGGGAGGACGAAAATGACCTAATTGATCATCCAATGACACAAACACACCTATTGGATGCACAAGATTGGTTAAAAACCCTAATTGGACAAGAATATGCCTAGGGAGGACGAAAATGACCTAAATATTAATTCAATGACACAAACAAAGTTATTGGATGCACAAGATTGGTTAAAAACCCTAATTTGACAAGAATTAGTCAAGGGAGGACGGAAATGACCTAATTGATCATCCAATGACACAAACACACCTATTGGATGCACAAGATTGGTTAAAAACCCTAATTGGACAAGAATAAGCCTAGGGAGGACGAAAATGACCTAATTGATCATCCAATGACACAAATGAACTTATTGGATGCACAAGATTTGTTAAAAACCCTAATTGGACAAGAATAAGCTTAGGGAGGACGAAAATGACCTAATTGATCATCCAATGACACAAACACACCTATTGGATGCACAAGATTGGTTAAAAACCCTAATTGGACAAGAATATGCCTAGGGAGGACGAAAATGACCTAAATATTAATTCAATGACACAAACAAAGTTATTGGATGCACAAGATTGGTTAAAAACCCTAATTGGACAAGAATATGTCTAAGGAGGACGAAAATGACCTAAATGTTAATCCAATGACACAAATGAACTTATGGGATGCACAACATTGGTTAAAAACCCTAATTGGACAAGAGTAAGCCTAGGAACGACGAAAATAACCTAATTGATCATCCAATGACACAAATACACCTATTGGATGCACAAGATTGGTTAAAAACCCTAATTGGACAAGAATATGCCTAGGGAGGACGAAAATGACCTAATTGATCATCCAATGACACAAATGAACTTATTGGATGCACAAGATTTGTTAAAAACCCTAATTGGACAAGAATAAGCCTAGGGAGGACGAAAATGACCTAATTGATCATCCAATGACACAAACACACCTATTGGATGCACAAGATTGGTTAAAAACCCTAATTGGACAAGAATATGCCTAGGGAGGACGAAAATGACCTAAATATTAATTCAATGACACAAGCAAAGTTATTGGATGCACAAGATTGGTTAAAAACCCTAATTGGACAAGAATAAGCCTAGGGAGGACGAAAATGACCTAATTGATCATCCAATGACACAAACACACCTATTGGATGCACAAGATTGGTTAAAAACCCTAATTGGACAAGAATATGCCTAGGGAGGACGAAAATGACCTAATTGATCATCCAATGACACAAACACACATATTGGAAGCACAAGATTGGTTAAAAACCCTAATTGGACAAGAATAAGCCTAGGGAGGACGAAAATGACCTAATTGATCATCCAATGACACAAACACACCTATTGGATGCACAAGATTGGTTAAAAACCCTAATTGGACAAGAGTATGCCTAGGGAGGATGAAAATGACCTAAATATTAATTCAATGACACAAACAAACTTATCGGATGCACAAGATTGGTTAAAAACCTTAATTGGACAAGAATAAGCCTAGGGACGACGAAAATGACCTAATTGATCATCCAATGACACAAACACACCTATTAGATGCACAAGATTGGTTAAAAACCCTAATTGGACAAGAATAAGCCTAGGGAGGACGAAAATGACCTAATTGATCATCCAATGACACAAACACACCTATTGGATGCACAAGATTGGTTAAAAACCCTAATTGGACAAGAATATGCCTAGGGAGGACGTAAATGACCTATTTGATCATCCAATGACACAACCACACCTATTGGATGCAGAAGATTGGTTAAAAACCCTAATTGGACAAGAATATGCCTACGGAGGACGAAAATGACCTAAATATTAATTCAATGACACAAACAAACTTATCGGATGCACAAGATTGGTTAAAAACCCTAATTGGACAAGAATAAGCCTAGGGAGGACGAAAATGACCTAATTGATCATCCAATGACACAAACACACCTATTTGATGCGCAAGATTGGTTAAAAACCCTAAATGGACAAGAATAAGCCTAGGGAGGACGAAAATGACCTAAATATTAATTCAATGACACAAACAAAGTTATTGGATGCACAAGATTGGTTAAAAACCCTAATTGGACAAGAATAAGCCTAGGGAGGACGAAAATGACCTAATTGATGATCTAATGACACAAACACACCTATTGGATGCACAAGATTGGTTAAAAACCCTAATTGGATAAGAATATACCTAGGGAGGACGAAAATGACCTAAATATTAATTCAATGACACAAACAAAGTTATTGGATGCACAAGATTGGTTAAAAACCCTAATTGGACAAGAATAAGCCTAGGGAGGACGAAAATGACCTAAATATTAATTCAATGACACAAACAAAGTTATTGGATGCACAAGATTGGTTAAAAACCCTAATTGGACAAGAATAAGCCTAGGGAGGACGAAAATGACCTAATTGATCATCCAATGACACTAACACACCTATTGGAAGCACAAGATTGGTTAAAAAACCTAATTGGACAAGAATATGCCTAGGAAGGGCGAAAATGTCCTAAATGTTAATCCAATGACACAAATGAACTTATTGGATGCACAAGATTGGTTAAAAACCCTAATTGGACGAGAATAAGCCTAGGGAGGACGAAAATTACCTAATTGATCATCCAATGACACAAACACACCTATTGGATGCACACGATTGGTTAAAAACCCTAATTGGAGAAGAATATGCCTAGGGAGGACGAAAATGACCTAAATATTAATTCAATGACACAAAGGAACTTATTGGATGCACAAGATTGGTTAAAAACCCTAATTGGACAAGAATAAGTCTAGGGAGGATGAAAATGACCTAATTGATCATCCAATGACACAAACACACCTATTGGAAGCACAAGATTGGTTAAAAACCCTAATTGGACAAGAATATGCCTAGGGAGGACGAAAATGACCTAAATATTAATTCAATGACACAAACAAAGTTATTGGATGCACAAGATTGGTTAAAAACCCTAATTGGACAAGAATAACCATAGGGATGACGAAAATGACCTAATTGATCATCCAATGACACAAACACACCTATTGGATGGACAAGATTGGTTAAAAACCCTAATTGGACAAGAATAAGCCTAGGGAGGACGAAAATGACCTAATTGATCATCCAATGACACAAACACACCTATTGGATGCACAAGATTGGTTAAAAACCCTAATTGGACAAGAATATGCCTAGGGAGGACGAAAATGACCTAATTGATCATCCAATGACACAAACACACCTATTGGATGCACAAGATTGATTAAAAACCTTAATTGGACAAGAATAAGCCCAGGGACGACGAAAATGACCTAAATGTTAATCCAATGACACAACTCAACTTATTGGATGCACAAGATTGGTTAAAAACCCTAATTGGAAAAGAATATGCCTAGGGAGGAAGAAAATGACCTCAATATTAATTTAATGACACAAACAAACTTATCAGATGCACAAGATTGGTTAAAAACCCTAATTGGACAAGAATAAGCCTAGGGAGGACGAAAATGACCTAATTGATCATCCAATGACACAAACACACCTATTGGATGCACAAGATTGGTTAAAAACCCTAATTGGACAAGAATATGCCTAGGGAGGACGAAAATGACCTAATTGATCATCCAATGACACAAACAAACATATTGGATGAACAAGATTGGTTAAAAACCCTAATTGGACAAGAATATGCCTAGGGAAGACGAAAATGACCTAAATATTAATTCAATGACACAAACAAACTTATCGGATGCACAAAATTGGTTAAAAACCCTAATTGGACAAGAATAAGCCTAGGAAGGACGAAAATGACCTAATTGATCATCCAATGACAAAAACACACCTATTAGATGCACAAGATTGGTTAAAAACCCTAATTGGACAAGAATAAGCCTAGGGAGGACGAAAATGACCTAATTGATCATCCAATGACACAAACACACCTATTGGATGCACAAGATTGGTTAAAAACCCTAATTGGACAAGAATATGCCTAGGGAGGACGAAAATGACCTAATTGATCATCCAATGACACAAACAAACATATTGGATGAACAAGATTGGTTAAAAACCCTAATTGGACAAGAATAAGCCTAGGGAGGACGAAAATGACCTAATTGATTATCCAATGACACAAACACACCTATTTGATGCACAAGATTGGTTAAAAACCCTAATTGGACAAGAATATGCCTAGGGAGGACGAAAATGACCTAAATATTAATTCAATGACACAAACAAACTTATCGGATGCCCAAGATTGGTTAAAAACCCTAATTGGACAAGAATAAGCCTAGGGAGGACGAAAATGACCTAATTGATCATCCAATGACACAAACACACCTATTGGATGCACAAGATTGGTTAAAAACCCTAATTGGACAAGAATATGCCTAGGGAGGACGAAAATGACCTAATTGATCATCCAATGACACAAACACACCTATTGGATGCACAAGATCGGTTAAAAACCCTAATTGGACAAGAATAAGCCTAGGGAGGAGGAAAATGACCTAATTGATCATCCAATGACACAAACACACCTATTGGATGCACAAGATTGGTTAAAAACCCTAATTGGACAAGAATATGCCTAGGGAGGACGAAAATGACCTAATTGATCATCCAATGACACAAACACGCCTATTGGATGCACAAGATTTGTTAAAAACCCTAATTGGTCAAGAATATGCCTAGGGAGGATGAAAATGACCTAATTGATCATCCAACGACACAAACACACCTATTGGATGCACATGATCGTTTAAAAACCATAATTGGACAAGAATAAGCCTAGGGATGACGAAAATGACCTAATTGATCATCCAATGACACAAACACACCTATTGGATGCCCAAGATTGGTTAAAAACCCTAATTAGACAAGAATATGCCTAGGGAGGACGAAAATGACCTAATTGATCATCCAATGACACAAATGAACTTATTGGTTGCACAAGATTAGTTAAAAACCCTAATTGGACAAGAATAAGCCTAGGGAGGACGACAATAACCTAATTGATCATCCAATGACACAAACACACCTATTGGATGCACAAGATTGGTCTAAAACTCTAATTGGACAAGAATATGCCTAGGGAGGACGAAAATGACCTAAATGTTAATCCAATGACACAAATGAACTTATTGGATGCACAAGATTGGTTAAAAACCCTAATTGGACAATAATAAGCCTAGGGAGGACGAAAATGACCTAAATTGTAATCCAATGACACAACTCAACTTATTGGATGCACAAGTTTGGTTAAAAACCCTAATTGGGCAAGAATAAGCCTAGGGAGGACGAAAATGACCTAATTGATCATCCAATGACACAAACACACCTATTGGATGCACAAGATTGGTTAAAAACCCTAATTGGACAAGAATATGCCTAGGGAGGACGAAAATGACCTAAATATTAATTCAGTGACACAAACAAAGTTATTGGATGCACAAGATTGATTAAAAACCCTAATTTGACAAGAATAAGTCTAGGTAGGACGAAAATGACCTAATCGATCATCCAATGACACAAACACACCTATTGGATGCACAAGATTGGTTAAAAACCCTAATTGGACAAGAATATGCCTAGGGAGGACGAAAATGACCTAAATGTTAATCCAATGACACAAATGAACTTATTGGATGCACAACATTGGTTAAAAACCCTAATTGGACAAGAGTAAGCCTAGGAAGGACGAAAATAACCTAATTGATCATCCAATGACACAAACACACCTATTGGATGCACAAGATTGGTTAAAAACCCTAATTGGACAAGAATATGCCTAGGGAGGACGAAAATGACCTAAATATTAATTCAATGACACAAACAAAGTTATTGGATGCACAAGATTGATTAAAAACCCTAATTTGACAAGAATAAGTCTAGGTAGGACGAAAATGACCTAATTGATCATCCAATGACACAAACACACCTATTGGATGCACAAGATTGGTTAAAAACCCTAACTGGACAAGAATATGCCTAGGGAGGACGAAAATGACCTAAATATTAATTCAATGACACAAACAAAGTTATTGGATGCACAAGATTGATTAAAAACCCTAATTTGACAAGAATAAGTCTAGGTAGGACGAAAATGACCTAATTGATCATCCAATGACACAAACACACCTATTGGATGCACAAGATTGGTTAAAAACCCTATTTGGACAAGAATATGCCTAGGGAGGACGAAAATGACCTAAATGTTAATCCAATGACACAAATGAACTTATTGGATGCACAAGATTGGTTAAAAACCCTAATTGGACAAGAATAAGCCTAGGGAGGATCAATGTGACCTAATTGATCATCCAATGACACAAACACACCTATTCGATGCACAAGATTGGTTAAAAACCCTAATTGGACAAGAATATGCCTAGGGAGGACGAAAATGACCTAAATGTTTATCCAATGACACAAATGAACTTATTGGATGCACAACATCGGTTAAAAACCCTAATTGGACAAGAGTAAGCCTAGGAAGGACGAAAATAACCTAATTGATCATCCAATGACACAAACACACCTATTGAATGCACAAGATTGGTTAAAAACCCTAATTGGACAAGAATAAGCCTAGGGAGGATCAATGTGACCTAATTGATCATCCAATGACACAAACACACCTATTGGATGCACAAGATTGGTTAAAAACCCTAATTGGACAAGAATAAGCCTAGGGAGGACGAAAATGACCTAATTGATCATCCAATGACACAAACACACCTATTGGATGCACAAGATTGGTTAAAAACCCTAATTGGACAAGAATATGCCTAGGGAGGACGAAAATGACCTAAATATTAATTCAATGACACAAACAAAGTTATTCGATGCACAAGATTGGTTAAAAACCCTAATTTGACAAGAATATGCCTAGGGAGAACGAAAATGACCTAATTGATCATCCAATTACACAAATGAACTTATTGGATGCACAAGATTTGTTAAAAACCCTAATTGGACAAGAATAAGCCTAGGGAGGACGAAAATGACCTAATTTATCATCCAATGACACAAACACACCTATTGGATGCACAAGATTGGTTAAAAACCCTAATTGGACAAGAATATGCCTAGGGAGGACAAAAATGACCTAAATATTAATTCAATGACACAAACAAAGTTATTGGATGCACAAGATTGATTAAAAACCCTAATTTGACAAGAATAAGTCTAGGTAGGACGAAAATGACCTAATTGATCATCCAATGACACAAACACACCTATTGGATGCACAAGATTGGTTAAAAACCCTAATTGGACAAGAATAAGCCTAGGGACGACAAAAACGACCTAATTGATCATCCAATGACACAAACACACCTATTGGATGCACAAGATTGGTTAAAAACCCTAATTGGACAAGAATAAGCCTAGGGAGGACGAAAATGACCTAATTGATCATCCAATGACACAAACACACCTATTGGATGCACAAGATTGGTTAAAAACCCTAATTGGACAAGAATATGCCTAGGGAGGACGAAAATGACCTAAAGGTTAATCCAATGACACAAATAAACTTATTGGATGAATAAGATTGGTTAAAAACCCTAATTGGACAAGAATAAACCTAGCGAGGACGAAAATGACCTAAATGTTAATCCAATGACACAACTCAACTTATTGGATGCACAAGATTGGTTAAAAACCCTAATTGGACAAGAATAAGCCTAGGGAGGACGAAAATGACCTATATGTTAATCCAATGACACAACTCAACTTATTGGATGCACAAGATTGGTTAAAAACCTTAATTGGACAAGAATAAGCATAGGGAGGACGGAAATGACCTAATTGATCATCCAATGACACAAACACACCTATTGGATGCACAAGATTGGTTAAAAACCCTAATTGGAAAAGAATATGCCTAGGAAGGACGAAAATGACCTAATTGATCATTCAATGACACAAACACACCTATTCGATGCACAAGATTGGTTAAAAACCCTAATTGGACAAGAATAAGCCTAGGGAGGACGAAAATGACCTAATTGATCATCCAATGACACAAATGAACTTATTGGATGCACAAGATTGGTTAAAAACCCTAATTGGACAAGAATATGCCTAGGGAGGACGAAAATGACCTAAATATTAATTCAATGACACAAACAAAGTTATTGGATGCACAAGATTGGTTAAAAACCCTAATTGGACAAGAATAAGCCTTGGGAGAACGAAAATGACCTAATTGATCATCCAATGACACAAACACACCTATTGGATGCACAAGATTGGTTAAAAATCCTAATTGGACAAGAATATGCCTAGGGAGGACGGATATGACCTAAATGTTAATCCAATGACACAAATGAACTTATTGGATGCACAAGATTGGTTAAAAACCCTAATTGGACAAGAATAAGCCTAGGGAGGACGAAAATGACCTAATTGATCATCCGATGACACAAATGAACTTATTGGATGCACAAGATTGGTTAAAAACCCTAATTGGACAAGAATATGCCTAGGGAGGACGAAAATGACCTAAATATTAATTCAATGACACAAAAAAAGTTATTGGATGCACAAGATTGGTTAAAAACCCTAATTGGACAAGAATAAGCCTAGGGAGGACGTAAATGACCTAATTGATCATCCAATGACACAAACACACCTATTGGATGCACAAGATTGGTTAAAAACCCTAATTGGACAAGAAACTCCTAGGGAGGACGAAAATGACCTAAATATTAATTCAATGACACAAACAAACTTATCGGATGCCCAAGATTGGTTTAAAACCCTAATTGGACAAGAATATGCCTAGGGAGGACGAAAATGACCTAATTGATCATCCAATGACACAAACACACCTATTGGATGCACAAGATTGGTTAAAAACCCTAATTGGACAAGAATATGCCTAGGGAGGACGAAAATGACCTAAATATTAATTTAATGACACAAACAAAGTTATTGGATGCACAAGATTGGTTAAAAACCCTAATTGGACAAGAATAAGCCTTGGGAGGACGTAAATGACCTAATTGATCATCCAATGACACAAACACACCTATTGGATGCACAAGATTGGTTAAAAACCCTAATTGGACAAGAATATGCCTAGGGAGGACGAAAATGACCTAAATATTAATTCAATGACACAAACACACCTATTAGATGCACAAGATTGGTTAAAAACCCTAATTGGACAAGAATAAGCCTAGGGAGGACGAAAATGACCTAATTGATCATCCAATGACACAAACACACCTATTGGATGCACAAGATTGGTTAAAAACCCTAATTGGACAAGAATATGCCTAGGGAGGACGAAAATGACCTAAATATTAATTCAATGACACAAACAAAGTTATTGGATGCACAAGATCTGTTAAAAACCCTAATTGGACAAGAATAAGCCTAGGGAGGACGAAAATGACCTAATTGATCATCCAATGACACAAACACACCTATTGGATGCACAAGATTGGTTAAAAACCCTAATTGGACAAGAATATGCCTAGGGAGGACGAAAATGACCTAATTGATAATCCAATGACACTAATGAACTTATTGGATGCACAAGATTGGTTAAAAACCCTAATTGGACAAGAATAAGCCTAGGGAGGACGAAAATGACCTAATTGATCATCCAATGACACAAACACACCTATTGGATGCACAAGATTGGTTAAAAACCCTAACTAGACAAGAATATGCCTAGGGATGACGAAAATGACCTAATTGATCATCCAATGACACAAACACACCTATTGGATGCACAAGATTGGTTAAAAACCCTAATTTGACAAGAATATGACTAGGGAGGACGAATATGACCTAAATGTTAATCCAATAACACAAATGAACTTATTGGATGCACAAGATTGGTTAAAAACCCTAATTGGACAAGAATAAGCCTAGGGAGGACGAAAATGACCTAATTGATCATCCAATGACACAAACACACCTATTGGATGCACAAGATTGGTTAAAAACCCTAATTGGACAAGAATAAGCCTAGGAAGGACTAAAATGACCTAATTGATCTTCCAATGACACAAACACACCTATTGGATGCACAAGATTGGTTAAATCCCTAATTGGACAAGAATATGCCTAGGGAGGACGAAAATGACCTAATTGATCATCCAATGACACAAACACACCTATTGGATGCACAAGATTGGTTAAAAACCATAATTGGACAAGAATAAGCCTAGGGAGGACGAAAATGACCTAATTGATCATCCAATGACACAAACACACCTATTGGATGCACAAGATTGGTTAAAAACCCTAATTGGACAAGAATATGCCTAGGAAGGACGAAAATGACCTAAATATTAATTCAATGATACAAACAAACTTATCGGATGCACAAGATTGGTTAAAAACCCTAATTGGACAAGAATAAGCCTAGGGAGGACGAAAATGACCTAATTGATCATCCAATGACACAAACACACCTATTGGATGCACAAGATTGGTTAAAAACCCTAATTGGACAAGAATATGCCTAGGGAGGACGAAAATCACCTAATTGATCATCCAATGACACTAATGAACTTATTGGATGCACAAGATTGGTTAAAAACCCTAATTGGACAAGAATAAGCCTAGGGAGGACGAAAATGACCTAATTGATCATCCAATGACACAAACACACCTATTGGATGCACAAGATTGGTTAAAAACCCTAATTGGACAAGAATATGCCTAGAGAGGACGAAAATGTCCTAATTGATCATCCAATGACACAAACACACCTATTGGATGCACAAGATCGGTTAAAAACCCTAATTGGACAAGAATAAGCCTAGGGAGGACGAAAATGACCTAATTGATCATCCAATGACACAAACACACCTATTCGATGCACAAGATTGGTTAAAGACCCTAATTGGACCAGAATAAGCCTAGGGAGGACGAAAATGATCTAAATGTTAATCTAATGACACAAATGAACTTATTGGATGCACAAGATTGGTTAAAAACCCTAATTGGACAAGAATAAGCCTAGGGAGGACGAAAATGACCTAAATGTTAATCCAATGACACAACTCAACTTATTGGATGCACAGGATTGGTTAAAAACCCTAATTGGACAAGAATAAGTCTAGGGAGGACGAAAATAACCTAATTGATCATCCAATGACACAAACACACCTATTGGATGCACAAGATTGGTTAAAAACCCTAATTGGACAAGAATATGCCTAGGGAGGACGAAAATGACCTAATTGATCATCCAATGACACAAACACACCTATTGGATGCACAAGATTGGTTAAAAACCCTAATTAGACAAGAATATGCCTAGGGAGGACGAAAATGACCTAATTGATCATCCAATGACACAAATGAACTTATTGGTTGCACAAGATTAGTTAAAAACCCTAATTGGACAAGAATAAGCCTAGGGAGGACGACAATAACCTAATTGATCATCCAATGACACAAACACACCTATTGGATGCACAAGATTGGTCTAAAACTCTAATTGGACAAGAATATGCCTAGGGAGGACGAAAATGACCTAAATGTTAATCCAATGACACAAATGAACTTATTGGATGCACAAGATTGGTTAAAAACCCTAATTGGACAATAATAAGCCTAGGGAGGACGAAAATGACCTAAATTGTAATCCAATGACACAACTCAACTTATTGGATGCACAAGTTTGGTTAAAAACCCTAATTGGGCAAGAATAAGCCTAGGGAGGACGAAAATGACCTAATTGATCATCCAATGACACAAACACACCTATTGGATGCACAAGATTGGTTAAAAACCCTAATTGGACAAGAATATGCCTAGGGAGGACGAAAATGACCTAAATATTAATTCAGTGACACAAACAAAGTTATTGGATGCACAAGATTGATTAAAAACCCTAATTTGACAAGAATAAGTCTAGGTAGGACGAAAATGACCTAATCGATCATCCAATGACACAAACACACCTATTGGATGCACAAGATTGGTTAAAAACCCTAATTGGACAAGAATATGCCTAGGGAGGACGAAAATGACCTAAATGTTAATCCAATGACACAAATGAACTTATTGGATGCACAACATTGGTTAAAAACCCTAATTGGACAAGAGTAAGCCTAGGAAGGACGAAAATAACCTAATTGATCATCCAATGACACAAACACACCTATTGGATGCACAAGATTGGTTAAAAACCCTAATTGGACAAGAATATGCCTAGGGAGGACGAAAATGACCTAAATATTAATTCAATGACACAAACAAAGTTATTGGATGCACAAGATTGATTAAAAATCCTAATTTGACAAGAATAAGTCTAGGTAGGACGAAAATGACCTAACTGATCATCCAATGACACAAACACACCTATTGGATGCACAAGATTGGTTAAAAACCCTAATTGGACAAGAATATGCCTAGGGAGGACGAAAATGACCTAAATATTAATTCAATGACACAAACAAAGTTATTGGATGCACAAGATTGGTTAAAAACCCTAATTGGACAAGAATAAGCCTAGGGAGGATCAATGTGACCTAATTGATCATCCAATGACACAAACACACCTATTCGATGCACAAGATTGGTTAAAAACCCTAATTGGACAAGAATATGCATAGGGAGGACGAAAATGACCTAAATATTAATCCAATGACACAAATGAACTTATTGGATGCACAACATCGGTTAAAAACCCTAATTGGACAAGAGTAAACCTAGGAAGGACGAAAATAACCTAATTGATCATCCAATGACACAAACACACCTATTGAATGCACAAGATTGGTTAAAAACCCTAATTGGACAAGAATAAGCCTAGGGAGGATCAATGTGACCTAATTGATCATCCAATGACACAAACACACCTATTGGATGCACAAGATTGGTTAAAAACCCTAATTGGACAAGAATATGCCTAGGGAGGACGAAAATGACCTAAATATTAATTCAATGACACAAACAAAGTTATTGGATGCACAAGATTGGTTAAAAACCCTAATTGGACAAGAATAAGCCTAGGGAGGACGAAAATGACCTAATTGATCATCCAATGACACAAACACACCTATTGG
>JBBPBR010001788.1:0-17181 GCA_037974775.1 Cicer pinnatifidum
TCCAATGACACAAACACACCTATTGGATGCACAAGATTGGTCAAAAACCCTAATTGGACAAGAATATGCCTAGGGAGGACGAAAATGACCTAAATATTAATTCAATGACATAAACAAACTTGTTGGATGCACAAGATTGGTTAAAAACCCTAATTGGACAAGAATAAGCCTAGGGAGGACGAAAATGACCTAAATGCTAATCCAATGACACAACTCAACTTATTGGATGCACAAGATTGGTTAAAAACCCTAATTGGGCAAGAATAAGCCTAGGGAGGACGAAAATGACCTAATTGATCATGCAATGACACAAACACACCTATTGGATGCACAAGATTGGTTAAAAACCCTAATTGGACAAGAATATGCTTAGGGAGGACGAAAATGACCTAATTGGTCATCCAATGACACAAACACACCTATTGGATGCACAAGATTGGTCAAAAACCCTAATTGGACAAGAATATGCCTAGGGAGGACGAAAATGACCTAAATATTAATTCAATGACATAAACAAACTTGTTGGATTCACAAGATTGGTTAAAAACCCTAATTGGACAAGAATAAGCCTAGGGAGGGCGAAAATGAACTAATTGATCATCCAATTACACAAACACACCTATTGGATGCACAAGATTGGTTACAAACCCTAACTGGATAAGAATAAGCCTAGGGAGGACGAAAATGACCTAATTGATCATCCAATGACACAAACACACCTATTGAATGCACAAGATTGGTTAAAAACCCTAATTGGACAAGAATATGCCTAGGGAGGACGAAAATGACCTAAATATTAATTCAATGACACAAACAAACTTATTGGATGCACAAGATTGGTTAAAAACCCTAATTGGAAAAGAATAAGCCAATGAAGGACGAAAATGACCTAATTGATCATCCAATGACACAAACACACCTATTGGAGGCACAAGATTGGTTAAAAACCCTAATTGGACAAGAATATGCCTAGGGAGGACGAAAATGACCTAATTGATCATCCAATGACACTAATGAACTTATTGGATGCACAAGATTGGTTAAAAACCCTAATTGGACAAGAATAAGCCTAGGGAGGACGAAAATTACCTAATTGATCATCCAATGACACAAACACACCTATTGGATGCACAAGATTGGTTAAAAACCCTAGTTGGACAAGAATATGCCTAGGGAGGACGAAAATGACCTAATTGATCATCCAATGACACCAATGAACTTATTGGATGCACAAGATTGGTTAAAAACCCTAATTGGACAAGAATAAGCCTAGGGAGGACGAAAATGACCTAATTGATCATCCAATGACACAAACACACCTATTGGATGCACAAGATTGGTTAAAAACCCTAGTTGGACAAGAATAAGCCTAGGAAGGACAAAAATGACCTAATTGATCATCCAATGACACAAACACACCTATTGGATGCACAAGATTGGTTAAAAACCCTAATTGGACAAGAATAAGCCTAGGGAGGACGAAAATGACCTAATTGATCATCCAATGACACAAACACACCTATTGGATGCACAAGATTGGTTAAAAACCCTAGTTGGACAAGAATATGCCTAGGGAGGACGAAAATGACCTAATTGATCATCCAAGGACACAAATGAACTTATTGGATGCACAAGATTGGTTAAAAACCCTAATTGGACAAGAATAAGCATAGAAAGGACGAAAATGACCAAATTGATCATCCAATGACACAAACACACCTATTGGATGCACAAGATTGGTTAAAAACCCTAATTGGACAAGAATATGCCTAGGGAGGACGAAAATGACCTAAATGTTAATCCAATGACACAAATGAACTTATTGGATGCACAAGATTGGTTAAAAACCCTAATGGGACAAGAATAAGCCTAGGAAGGACGAAAATGACCTAATTGATCATCCAATGACACAAACACACCTATTGGATGCACAAGATTGGTTAAAAACCCTAATTGGACAAGAATATGCCTAGGGAGGACGAAAATGACCTAAATATTAATTCAATGACACAAACAAAGTTATTGGATGCACAAGATTGGTTAAAAACCCTAATTTGACAACAATAAGTCTAGGGAGGACGAAAATGACCTAATTGATCATCCAATGACACAAACACATCTATTGGATGCACAAGATTGGTTAAAAACCCTAATTGGACAAGAATAAGCCTAGGGAGGACGAAAATGACCTAATTGATCATCCAATGACACAAACACACCTATTGGATGCACAAGATTGGTTAAAAACCCTAATTGGACAAGAATAAGCCTAGGGAGGACGAAAATGACCTAATTGATCATCCAATGACACAAATGAACTTATTGGATGCACAAGATTTTTTAAAAACCCTAATTGGACAAGAATAAGCCTAGGGAGGACGAAAATGACCTAATTGATCATCCAATGACACAAACACACCTATTGGAAGCACAAGATTGGTTAAAAACCCTAATTGGACAAGAATATGCCTAGGGAGGACGAAAATGATCTAATTGATCATCCAATGACACAAATGAATTTATTGGATGCACAAGATTGGTTAAAAACCCTAATTGGACAAGAATAAGCATAGAAAGGACGAAAATGACCTAATTGATCATCCAATGACACAAACACACCTATTGGATGCACAAGATTGGTTAAAAACCCTAATTGGATAAGAATATGCCTAGTGAAGACGAAAATGACCTAATTGATCATCCAATGACACAAACACACCTATTGGATGCACAAGATTGGTTAAATAGCTTAATTGGACAAGAATAAGCCTAGGGAGGACGAAAATGACCTAATTGATCATCCAATGACACAAACACACCTATTGGATGCACAAGATTGGTTAAAAACCCTAATTGGACAAGAATAAGCCTAGGGAGGACGAAAATGACCTAATTGATCATCCAATGACACAAACACACCTATTGGATGCACAAGATTGGTTAAAAACCCTAATTGGACAAGAATATGCCTAGGGAGGACGAAAATGACCTAAATATTAATTCAATGACACAAACAACCTTATTGGATGCACAAGATTGGTTAAAAACCCTAATTGGACAAGAATAAGCCTAGGGAGGACGAAAATGACCTAATTGATCATCCAATGACACAAACACACCTATTGGATGCACAAGATTGGTTAAAAACCCTAATTGGACAAGAATATGCCTAGGGAGGACGAAAATGACCTAAATATTAATTCAATGACACAAACAAACTTATCGGATGCACAAGATTAGTTAAAAACCCTAATTGGACAAGAATAAGCCTAGGAAGGACGAAAATGACCTAATTGATCATCCAATGACACAAACACACCTATTGGATGCACAAGATTGGTCTAAAACCCTAATTGGACATGAATAAGCCTAGGGAGGACGAAAATGACCTAATTGATCATCCAATGACACAAACACACCTATTGGATGCACAAGATTGGTTAAAAACCCTAATTGGACAAGAATAAGCCTAGGGAGGACGAAAATGACCTAATTGATCATCCTATGACACAACTCAACTTATTGGATGCACAAGATTGGTTAAAAACCCTAATTGGACAAGAATAAGCCTAGGGAGGACGAAAATGACCTAATTGATCATCCAATGACACAAACACACCTATTGGATGCACAAGATTGGTTAAAAACCCTAATTGGACAAGAATATGCCTAGGGAGGACGAAAATGGCCTAATTGATCATCCAATGACACAAACACACCTATTGGATGCACAAGATTGGTTAAAAACCCTAATTGGACAAGAATATGCTTAGGGAGGACGAAAATCACCTAATTGATGATCCAATGACACAAACACACCTATTGGATGCACAAGATTGGTTAAAAACCCTAATTGGACAAGAATAAGCCTAGGGAGGACGAAAATGACCAAATTGATCATCCAATGACACAAACTCACCTATTGGATGCACAAGATTGGTTAAAAACCCTAATTGGACAAGAATAAGCCTAGGGAGGACGAAAATGACCTAATTGATCATCCAATGACACAAACACACCTATTGGATGCACAAGATTGGTTAAAAACCCTAATTGGACAAGAATATGCCTAGGGAGGACGAAAATGACCTAATTGATCATCCAATGACACAAATGAACTTATTGGTTGCACAAGATTAGTTAAAAACCCTAATTGGACAAGAATAAGCCTAGGGAGGACGACAATAACCTAATTGATCATCCAATGACACAAACACACCTATTGGATGCACAAGATTGGTCTAAAACTCTAATTGGACAAGAATATGCCTAGGGAGGACGAAAATGACCTAAATGTTAATCCAATGACACAAATGAACTTATTGGATGCACAAGATTGGTTAAAAACCCTAATTGGACAATAATAAGCCTAGGGAGGACGAAAATGACCTAAATTGTAATCCAATGACACAACTCAACTTATTGGATGCACAAGTTTGGTTAAAAACCCTAATTGGGCAAGAATAAGCCTAGGGAGGACGAAAATGACCTAATTGATCATCCAATGACACAAACACACCTATTGGATGCACAAGATTGGTTAAAAACCCTAATTGGACAAGAATATGCCTAGGGAGGACGAAAATGACCTAAATATTAATTCAGTGACACAAACAAAGTTATTGGATGCACAAGATTGGTTAAAAACCCTAATTGGACAAGAATAAGCCTAGGGAGGACGTAAATGACCTAATTGATCATCCAATGACACAAACACACCTATTGGATGCACAAGATTGGTTAAAAACCCTAATTGGACAAGAATATGCCTAGGGAGGGCGAAAATGACCTAAATATTAATTCAATGACACAAACAAAGTTATTGGATGCACAAGATTGGTTAAAAACCCTAATTGGACAAGAATAAGCCTAGGGAGGACGAAAATGACCTAATTGATCATCCAATGACACAAACACACCTATTGGATGCACAAGATTGGTTAAAAACCCTAATTGGACAAGAATATGCCTAGGGAGGACGAAAATGACCTAAATATTAATTCAATGAAACAAACAAACTTATTGGATGCTCAAGATTGGTTAAAAACCCTAATTGGACAAGAATAAGCCTAGGGATGACGAAAATGACCTAATTGATCATCCAATGACACAAACACGCCTATTGGATACACAAGATTGGTTAAAAACCCTAATTGGACAAGAATAAGCCTAGGGAGGACGAAAATGACCTAAATGTTAATCCAATGACACAAATGAACTTATTGGATGCACAAGATTGGTTAAAAACCCTAATTGGACAAGAATAAGCCTAGGGAGGACGAAAATGACCTAAATGTTAATCCAATGACACAAATGAACTTATTGGATGCACAAGATTGGTTAAAAACCCTAATTGGACAAGAATAAGCTTAGGGAGGACGAAAATGACCTAATTGATCATCCAATGACACAAACACACATATTGGATGCACAAGATTGGTTAAAAACCCTAATTGGACAAGAATAAGCCTAGGGAGGACGAAAATGACCTAATTGATCATCCAATGACACAAACACACCTATTGGATGCACAAGATTGGTTAAAAACCATAATTGGACAAGAATATGCCTAGGGAGGACGAAAATGACCTAATTGATCATCCAATGACACTAATGAACTTATTGGATGCACAAGATTGGTTAAAAACCCTAATTGGACAAGAATAAGCCTAGGGAGGACGAAAATCACCTAATTGATCATCCAATGACACAAACACACCTATTGGATGCACAAGATTGGTTAAAAACCTTAATTGGACAAGAATATGCCTAGGGAGGACGAAAATGACCTAATTGATCATCCAATGACACAAACACACCTATTGGATGCACAAGATTAATTAAAAACCCTAATTGGACAAGAATATGCATAAGGAGGACGAAAATGACCTAATTGATCATCCAATGACACAAACACACCTATTAGATGCACAAGATTGGTTTAAAACCCTAGTTGGACAAGAATATGCCTAGGGAGGACGAAAAAGACCTAATTGATCATCCAATGACACAAATGAACTTATTGGATGCACAAGTTTGGTTAAAAACCCTAATTGGACAAGAATAAGCCTAGGGAGGACGAAAATGACCTAATTGATCATCCAATGACACAAACACACCTACTGGAAGCACAAGATTGGTTAAAAAGCCTAATTGGACAAGAATATGCCTAGGGAGGACGAAAATGACCTAACTGTTAATCCAATGACACAAATGAACTTATTGGATGCACAAGATTGGTTAAAAGCCCTAATTGGACAAGAATAAGCCTAGGGAGGGCGAAAATGACCTAATTGATCATCCAATGACACAAACACACCTATTGGATGCACAAGATAGGTTAAAAACCCTAATTGTACAAGAATATGCCTAGGGAGGCCGAATATGACCTAAATGTTAATCCAATAACACAAATGAACTTATTGGATGCACAAGATTGGTTAAAAACCCTAATTGGACAAGAATAAGCTTAGGGAGAACGAAAATGACCTAAATGTTAATCCAATGACACAACTCAACTTATTGGATGCACAAGATTGGTTAAAAACCCTAATTGGACAAGAATAAGTCTAGGGAGGACCAAAATAACCTAATTGATCATCCAATGACTCAAACACACCTATTGGATGCACAAGATTGGTTAAAAACCCTAATTGGACAAGAATATCCCTAGGGAGGACGAAAATGACCTAAATGTTAATCCAATGACACAAATGAACTTATTGGATGCACAAGATTGGTTAAAAACCCTAATTGGACAAGAATAAACCTAGGGAAGACGAAAATGACCTAAATGCTAATCCAATGACACAACTCAACTTATTGGATGCACAAGATTGGTTAAAAACCCTAATTGGGCATGAATAAGCCTAGGGAGGACGAAAATGACCAAATTGATCATCCAATGACACAAACACACCTATTGGATGCACAAGATTGGTTAAAAACCCTAATTGGACAAGAATATGCCTAAGGAGGACGAAAATGACCTAAATATTAATTCAATGACACAAACAAAGTTATTGGATGCACAAGATTGGTTAAAAACCCTAATTGGACAAGAATAAGCCTAGGGAGGACGAAAATGACCTAATTGATCATCCAATGACACAAGCACACCTATTGTAAGCACAAGATTGGTTAAAAACCCTATTTGGAAAAGAATATGCCTAGGGAGGACGAAAATGACCTAAATATTAATTCAATGACACAAACAAAGTTATTGGATGCACAAGATTGGTTAAAAACCCTAATTGGACAAGAATAAGCCTAGGGAGGACGAAAATGATCTAATTGATCATCCAATGACACAAACACACCTATTGGATGCACAAGATTGGTTAAAAACCCTAATTGGACAAGAATAAGCCTAGGGAGGACGAAAATGATCTAATTGATCATCCAATGACACAAATACACCTATTGGATGCACAAGATTGGTTAAAAACCCTAATTGCACAAGAATATGCCTAGGGAGGACGAAAGTGACCTAATTTATCATCCAATGACACAAATGAACTTATTGGATGCACAAGATTAGTTAAAAACGCTAATTGGACAAGAATAAGCCTAGGGAGGACGAAAATGACCTAATTGATCATCCAATGACACAAACACACCTATTGGATGCACAAGATTGGTTAAAAACCCTAATTGGACAAGAATAAGCCTAGGGAGGACGAAAATGACCTAAATGTTTATCCAATGACACAACTCAACTTGTTGGATGCACAAGATTGGTTAAAAACCCTTATTGGACAAGAATAAGCCTAGGGAGGACGAAAATGACCTAAATGTTAATCCAATGACACAACTCAACTTCTTGGATGCACAAGATTGGTTAAAAACCATAATTGGACAAGAATAAGCCTAGGGAGGACGAAAATGACCTAATTGATCATCCAATGACACAAACACACCTATTGGATGCACAAGATTGGTTAAAAACCCTAATTGGACAAGAATATGCCTAGGGAGGATGAAAATGAGCTAAATATTAATTCAATGACACAAACAAACTGATTGGATGCACAAGATTGGTTAAAAACCCTAACTAGACAAGAATATGGCTAGGGATGACGAAAATGACCTAATTGATCATCCAATGACACAAACACACCTATTGGATGCACAAGATTGGTTAAAAACCCTAATTGGACAAAAATATGCCTAGGGAGGACGAATATGACCTAAATGTTAATCCAATAACACAAATGAACTTATTGGATGCACAAGATTGGTTAAAAACCCTAATTGGACAAGAATAAGCCTAGGGAGGACGAAAATGACCTAATTGATCATCCAATGACACAAACACACCTATTGGATGCACAAGATTGGTTAAAAACCCTAATTGGACAAGAATATGCCTAGGGAGGACGAAAATGACCTAAATATTAATTCAATGACACAAACAAAGTTATTGGATGCACAAGATTGATTAAAAACCCTAATTTGACAAGAATAAGTCTAGGTAGGACGAAAATGACCTAATTGATCATCCAATGACACAAACACACCTATTGGATGCACAAGATTGGTTAAAAACCCTAATTGGACATGAATAAGCCTAGGGACGACGAAAACGACCTAATTGATCATCCATTGACACAAACACACCTATTGGATGAACAAGATTGGTTAAAAACCCTAATTGGACAAGAATAAGCCTAGGGAGGACGAAAATGACCTAATTGATCATCCAATGACACAAACACACCTATTGGATGCACAAGATTGGTTAAAAACCCTAATTGGACAAGAATATGCCTAGGGAGGACGAAAATGACCTAAATATTAATTCAATGACACAAACAAAGTTATTGGATGCACAAGATTGGTTAAAAACCCTAATTGGACAAGAATAAGCCTAGGGAGGACGAAAATGACCTAATTGATCATCCAATGACACAAACACACCTATTGGATGCACAAGATTGGTTAAAAACCCTAATTGGACAAGAATATGCCTAGGGAGGACGAAAATGACCTAAATATTAATTCAATGACACAAACAAAGTTATTGGATGCACAAGATTGGTGAAAAACCCTAATTGGACAAGAATAAGCCTAGGGGGAACGAAAATGACCTAATTGATCATCCAATGACACAAACACACCTATTGGATGCACAAGATTGGTTAAAAACCCTAATTGGACAAGAATATGCCTAGGGAGGACGAAAATGACCTAAATATTAATTCAATGACACAAACAAAGTTATTGGATGCACAAGATTGGTTAAAAACCCTAATTGGACAAGAATAAGCCTAGGGAGGACGAAAATGACCTAATTGATCATCCAATGACACAAACACACCTATTGGATGCACAAGATTGGTTAAAAACCCTAATTGGACAAGAATAAGCCTAGGGAGGACGAAAATGACCTAATTGATCATCCAATGACACAAACACACCTATTGGAGCACAAGATTGGTTAAAAACCCTAATTGGACAAGAATAAGCCTAGGGAGGACGAAAATGACCTAATTGATCATCCAATGACACAAACACACCTATTGGATGCACAAGATTGGTTAAAAACCCTAATTGGACAAGAATAAGCCTAGGGAGGACGAAAATGACCTAATTGATCATCCAATGACACAAACACACCTATTGGATGCACAAGATTGGTTAAAAACCCTAATTGAACAAGATTAAGCATAGAAAGGACGAAAATGACCTAATTGATCATTCAATGACACAAACACACCTATTGGATGCACAAGATTGGTTAAAAACCCTAATTGGACAAGAATATGCCTAGGGAGAACGAAAATGACCTAAATGTTAATCCAATGACACAAATGAACTTATTGGATGCACAAGATTGGTTAAAAACCCTAATTGGACAAGAATAAGCCTAGGGAGGACGAAAATGACCTAATTGATCATCCAATGACACAAACACAACTATTGGATGCACAAGATTGGTTAAAAATCCTAATTGGACAAGAATAAGCCTAGGGAGGACGAAAATGACCTAATTGATCATCCAATGACACAAACACACCTATTGGATGCACAAGATTGGTTAAAAACCCTAATTGGACAAGAATATGCCTAGGGAGGACGAAAATGACCTAAATATTAATTCAATGACACAAACAAACTTATCGGATGCAGAAGATTGGTTAAAAACACTAATTGGACAAGAATAAGCCTAGGGAGGACGAAAATGACCTAATTGATCATCCAATGACACAAACACACCTATTGGATGCACAAGATTGGTTAAAAACCCTAATTGGACAAGAATATGCCTATGGAGGATGAAAATGACCTAAATGTTAATCCAATGACACAAATGAACTTATTGGATGCACAAGATTGGTTAAAAACCTTAATTGAACAAGAATAAGCCTAGGGAGGATCAAAGTGACCTAATTGATCATCCAATGAGATAAACACACCTATTGGATGCACAAGATAGGTTAAAAACCCTAGTTGGACAAGAATAAGCCTAGGGAGGACGAAAATGACCTAAATATTAATTCAATGACACAAACAAAGTTATTGGATGCACAAGATTGGTTAAAAACCCTAATTGGACAAGAATAAGCCTAGGGAGGACGAAAATGACCTAATTGATCATCCAATGACACAAACACACCTATTGGATGCACAAGATTGGTTAAAAACCCTAATTGGACAAGAATATGCCTAGGGAGGACGAAAATGACCTAAATATTAATTCAATGACACAAACAAAGTTATTGGATGCACAAGATTGGTTAAAAACCCTAATTTGACAAGAATAAGTCAAGGGAGTACGAAAATGACCTAATCGATCATCCAATGACACAAACACACCTATTGGATGCACAAGATTGGTTAAAAACCCTAATTGGACAAGAATAAGCCTAGGGAGGACGAAAATGACCTAATTGATCATCCAATGACACAAACACACCTATTGGATGCACAAGATTGGTTAAAAACCCTAATTGGAAAAGAATAAGCCTAGGGAGGACGAAAATGACCTAATTGATCATCCAATGACACAAATGAACTTATTGGATGCACAAGATTTGTTAAAAACCCTAATTGGACAAGAATAAGCCTAGGGAGGACGAAAATGACCTAATTGATCGTCCAATGACACAAACACACCTATTGGAAGCACAAGATTGGTTAAAAACCCTAGTTGGACAAGAATATGCCTAGGGAGGACGAAAATGACCTAATTGATCATCCAATGACACAAATGAACTTATTGGATGCACAAGATTGGTTAAAAACCCTAATTGGACAAGAATAAGCATAGAAAGGATGAAAATGACCTAATTGATCATCCAATGACACAAACACACCTATTGGATGCACAAGATTGGTTAAACACCCTAATTGGATAAGAATATGCCTAGGGAGGACGAAAATGACCTAATTGATCATCCAATGACACAAACACACCTATTGGATGCACAAGATTGGTTAAAACCCTAATTGGACAAGAATATGCCTAGGGAGGACGAAAATTACCGAAATATTAATTCAATGACACAAACAAAGTTATTGGATGCACAAGATTGGTTAAAAACCCTAATTGGACAAGAATAAGCCTAGGGAGGACGAAAATGACCTAATTGATCATCCAATGACACAAACACACCTATTGGATGCACAAGATTGGTTAAAAACCCTAATTGGACAAGAATAAGCCTAGGGAGGACGAAAATGACCTAATTGATCATCCAATGACACAAACACACCTATTGGATGCACAAGATTGGTTAGAAACCCTAATTGGACAAGAATAAGCCTAGGGAGGACAAAAATGAACTAATTGATCATCCAATGACACAAACACACCTATTGGATGCACAAGATTGGTTAAAAACCCTAATTGGACAAGAATAAGCCTAGGGAGGACGAAAATGACCTAATTGATCATCCAATGACACAAACACACCTATTGGATGCACAAGATTGGTTAAAAACCCTAATTGGACAAGAATAAGCCTAGGGAGGACGAAAATGACCTAATTGATCATCCAATGACACAAACACGCCTATTGGTTGCACAAGATTGGTTAAAAACCCTAATTGGACAAGAATAAGCCTAGGGAGGAAGAAAATGACCTAATTGATCATCCAATGACACAAACACACCTATTAGATGCACAAGATTGGTTTAAAACCCTAGTTGGACAAGAATTTGCCTAGGGAGGACGAAAATGACCTAATTGATCATCCAATGACACAAATGAACTTATTGGATGCACAAGATTGGTTAAAAACCCTCATTGGACAAGAATAAGCCTAGGGAGGACGAAAATGACCTAATTGATCATCCAATGACACAAACACACCTATTGTAAGCACAAGATTGGTTAAAAACCCTAATTGGACAAGAATATGCCTAGGGAGGACGAAAATGACCTAAATGTTAATCCAATGACACAAATGAACTTATTGGATGCACAAGATTGGTTAAAACCCCTAATTGGACAAGAATAAGCCTTTGGAGGACGAAAATGATCTAATTGATCATCCAATGACACAAACACACCTATTGGATGCACAAGATTGGTTAAAAACCCTAATTGGACAAGAATATGCCTAGGGAGGACTAAAATGACCTAAATATTAATTCAATGACACAAACAAAGTTATTGGATGCACAAGATTGGTTAAAAACCCTAATTGGACAAGAATAAGCCTAGGGAGGACGAAAATGACCTAATTGATCATCCAATGACACAAACACACCTATTGGATGCACAAGATTGGTTAAAAACCCTAATTGGACAAGAATAAGCCTAGGGAGGACGAAAATGACCTAATTGATCATCCAATGACACAAACACACCTATTGGATGCACAAGATTGGTTAAAAACCCTAATTGCACAAGAATATGCCTAGGGAGAACGAAAATGACCTAAATTGATCATCCAATGACACAAACAGACCTATTGGATGCACAAGATTGGTTAAAAACCCTAATTGGACAAGAATATGCCTAGGGAGGACGAAAATGACCTAATTGATCATCCAATGACACAAACACACCTATTGGATGCACAAGATTGGTTAAAAACCCTAATTGGACAAGAATATGCCTAGGGAGGACGAAAATGACCTAAATATTAATTCAATGACACAAACAAAGTTATTGGATGCACAAGATTGGTTTAAAACCCTAATTGGACAAGAATAAGCATAGAAAGGACGAAAATGACCTAATTGATCATCCAATGACACAAACACACCTATTGGATGCACAAGATTGGTTAAAAACCCTAATTGGACAAGAATATGCCTAGAGAGGACGAAAATGACCTAATTGATCATCCAATGACACAAACACACCTATTGGATGCTAAAGATCGGTTAAAAACCCTAATTGGACAAGAATAAGCCTAGGGAGGACGAAAATGACCTAATTGATCATCCAATGACACAAACACACCTATTGGATGCACAAGATTGGTTAAAAACCCTAATTAAACAAGAATAAGCCTAGGGAGGACGAAAATGACCTAATTGATCATCCAATGAGACAAACACACTTATTGGAAGCACAAGATTGGTTAAAAACCCTAATTGGACAAGAATAAGCCTAGGGAGGACGAAAATGACCTAAATGTCAATTCAATGACACAACTCAACTTATTGGATGCACAAGATTGGTTAAAAACCCTAATTGGACAAGAATAAGCCTAGGGAGGACGAAAATGACCTAATTGATCATCCAATGACACAAACACACCTATTGGATGCACAAGATTGGTTAAAAACCCTAATTGGACAAGAACAAGCCTAGGGAGGACGAAAATGACCTAAATGTTAATCCAATGACACAAACACACCTATTGGATGCACAACATTGGTTAAAAACCCTAATTGGACTAGAATAAGCTTAGGGAGGACGAAAATGACCTAATTGATCATCCAATGTCACAAACACACCTATTGGAAGCACAAGATTGGTTAAAAACCCTAATTGGACAAGAATATGACTAGGAAGGACGAAAATGACCTAAATGTTAATCCAATGACAGAAATGAACTTATTGGATGCACAAGATTGGTTAAAAACCCTAATTGGACAAGAATAAGCCTAGGGAGGACGAAAATGACCTAATTGATCATCCAATGACACAAACACACCTATTGGATGCACAAGATTGGTTAAAAACCCTAATTGGACAAGAATATGCCTAGGGAGGAGGAAAATGACCTAAAAATTAATTCAATGACACAAACAAAGTTATTGGATGCACAAGATTGGTTAAAAACCCTAATTGGACAAGAATAAGCCTAGGGAGGACGAAAATGACCTAATTGATCATCCAATGACACAAACACACCTATTGGATGCACAAGATTGGTTAAAAACCCTAAGTGGACAAGAATAAGCCTAGGGAGGACGAAAATGACTTAAATGTTAATCCAATGACAAAACTCAACTTATTGGATGCACAAGATTGGTTAAAAACCCTAATTGGACAAGAATAAGCCTAGGGAGGACGAAAATGACCTAATTGATCATCCAATGACACAAACACACCTATTGGATGCACAAGATTGGTTAAAAACCCTAATTGGACAAGAATAAGCCTAGGGAGGACGAAAATGACCTAATTGATCATCCAATGACACAAACACACCTATTGGATGCACAAGATTGGTTAAAAACCCTAATTGGACAAGAATAAGCCTAGGGAGGACGAAAATGACCTAATTGACATCCAATGACACAAACACACCTATTGGATGCACAAGATTGGTTAAAAACCCTAATTGGACAAGAATATGCCTAGGGAGGACGAAAATGACCTAAATATTAATTCAATGACACAAACAAAGTTATTGGATGCACAAGATTGGTTAAAAACCCTAATTGGACAAGAATAAGCCTAGGGAGGACGAAAATGACCTAATTGATCATCCAATGACACAAACACACCTATTGGATGCACAAGATTGGTTAAAAACCCTAATTGGACAAGAATATGCCTAGGGAGGACGAAAATGACCTATATGTTAATCCAATGACACAAATGAACTTATTAGATTTACAAGATTGGTTAAAAACCCTAACTTTACAAGAATAAGCCTAGGGAGAACGAAAATAACCTAATTGATCATCCAATGACATAAACACACCTATTGGATGCACAAGATTGGTTAAAAACCCTAATTGGACAAGAATATGCCTAGGGAGGACGAAAATGACCTAAATGTTATTCCAATGACACAAATGAACTTATTAGATGTACAAGATTGGTTAAAAACCCTAATTGGACAAGAATAAGCCTAGGGAGGACGAAAATGACCTAATTGATCATCCAATGACACAAACACACCTATTGGATGCACAAGATTGGTTAAAAACCCTAATTGGACAAGAATATGCCTTAGGGAGGACGTAAATGACCTAAATATTAATTCAATGACACAAACAAAGTTATTGGATGCACAAGATTGGTTAAAAACCCTAATTGGACAAGAATAAGCCTAGGGAGGACGAAAATGACCTAATTGATCATCCAATGACACAAACACACCTATTGGATGCACAAGATTGGTTAAAAACCCTAATTGGACAAGAATATGCCTAGGGAGGAAGAAAATGACCTAAATATTAATTCAATGACACAAACAAAGTTATTGGACGCACAAGATTGGTTAAAAACTCTAATTGGACAAGAATAAGCCTAGGGAGGACGAAAATGACCTAATTGATCATCCAATGACACAAACACACCTATTGGATACACAAGATTGGTTAAAAACCCTAATTGGACAAGAATATGCCTAAGGAGGACGAAAATGACCTAAATGTTAATCCAATGACACAAATGAACTTTTTGGATGCACAAGATTGGTTAAAAACCCTAATTGGACAAGAATAAGCCTAGGGAGGACGAAAATGACCTAATTGATCATCCAATGACACAAACACACCTATTGAATGCACAAGATTGGTTAAAAACCCTAATTGGACAAGAATAAGCCTAGGGAGGACGAAAATGACCTAATTGATCATCCAATGACACAAACACACCTATTGGATGCACATGATTGGTAAAAAAAACCCTAATTGGACAAGAATATGCATAGGGAGGACGAAAATGACCTAAATATTAATTCAATGAAACAAACAAACTTATTGGATGCACAAGATTGGTTAAAAACCCTAATTGGACAAGAATAAGCTTAGGGAGGACGAAAATGATCTAATTGATCATCAAATGACACAAACACACCTATTGGATGCACAAGATTGGTTAAAAACCCTAATTGGACAAGAATATGCCTAGGGAGGACGAAAATGACCTAAATATTAATTCAATGACACAAACAAAGTTATTGGATGCACAAGATTGGTTAAAAACCCTAATTGGACAAGAATAAGCCTAGGGAGGACGAAAATGACCTAATTGATCATCCAATGACACAAAGGAACTTATTGGATGCACAAGATTGGTTAAAAACCCTAATTGGACAAGAATAAGCCTAGGGAGGACGAAAATGACCTAATTGATCTTCCAATGACACAAACACACCTATTGGATGCACAAGATTGGTTAAAAACCCTAATTGGACAAGAATATGCCTAGGGAGGATGAAAATGACCTAAATGTTAATCCAATGACACAAATGAACTTATTGGATGCACAAGATTGGTTAAAAACCCTAATTGGACAAGAATAAGCCTAGGGAAGACGAAAATGACCTAAATGCTAATCCAATGACACAACTCAACTTATTGGATGCACAAGATTGGTTAAAAACCCTAATTGGGCAAGAATAAGCCTAGGGAGGACGAAAATGACCTAATTGATCATCCAATGACACAAACACACCTATTGGATGCACAAGATTGGTTAAAAACCCTAATTGAACAAGAATATGCCTAAGGAGGACGAAAATGACCTAAATATTAATTCAATGACACAAACAAAGTTATTGGATGCACAAGATTGGTTAAAAACCCTAATTCGACAAGAATAAGCCTAGGGAGGATGAAAATGACCTAATTGATCATCCAATGACACAAGCACACCTATTGTAAGCACAAGATTGGTTAAAAACCCTAATTGGACTAGAATATGCCTAGGGAGGACGAAAATGACCTAAATGTCAATCCAATGACACAAATGAACTTATTGGATGCACAAGATTGGTTAAAAACCCAAATTGGACAAGAATAAGCCTAGGGAGGAC
>JBBPBR010001789.1:0-37644 GCA_037974775.1 Cicer pinnatifidum
TTATTCTTGTCCAATTAAGGTTTTTAACCAATCTTGTGCATCCGATAAGTTTGTTTGTGTCATTGAATTATTATTTAGGTCATTTTCGTCCTCCCTAGGCATATTCTTGTCCAATTAGGGTTTTTAACCAATCTTGTGCATCCAATAAGTTCATTTGTGTCATTGGATTAACATTTAAGTCATTTTCGTCCTCCCAATGCATATTCTTGTCCAATTAGGGTTTTTAACCAATCTTGTGCATCCAATAGGTGTGTTTGTGTCATTGGATGATCAATTAGGTCATTTTCATCCTCCCTACGCTTATTCTTGTCCAATTAGGTGTTTTAACCAATCTTGTGCATCCAATAAGTTGAGTTGTGTCATTGGATTAACATTTAGTTCATTTTCGTTCTCCCTAGGCTTATTCTTGTCCAATTAGGGTTTTTAACCAATCTTGTGCATCCAATAGGTGTGTTTGTGTCATTGGATGATCAATTAGGTCATTTTCGTCCTCCCTAGGCTTATTCTTGTCCAATTAGGGTTTTTAACCAATCTTGTGCATCCAATAAGTTGAGTTGTGTCATTGGATTAAGATTTAGGTCATTTTCGTTCTCCCTAGGCTTATTGTTGTCCAATTAGGGTTTTTAACCAATCTTTTGCATCCAATAAGTTCATTTGTGTTATTGGATTAACATTTAGGTCATATTCGTCCTCCCTAGGCATATTCTTGTCCAATTAGGGTTTTTAACCAATCTTGTGCATCCAATAGGTGTGTTTGTGTCATTGGATGATCAATTAGGTCATTTTCGTCCTCCCTAGGCATATTCTTGTCCAATTAGGGTTTTTAACCAATCTTGTGCATCCAATAGGTGTGTTTGTGTCATTGGATGATCAATTAGGTCATTTTCGTCCTCCCTAGGCTTATTCTTGTCCAATTAGGGTTTTTAACCAATCTTGTACATCTAATAAGTTCATTTGTGTCATTGGATTAACATTTAGGTCATTTTCGTCCTCCTTAGGCATATTCTTGTCCAATTAGGGTTTTTAACCCATCTTGTGCATCCAATAGGTGTATTTGTGTCATTGGATGATCAATTAGGTCATTTTCGTCCTCCCTAGGCATTTTTTGGTCCAATTAGGGTTTTTAACCAATCTTGTGCATCCAATAGGTGTGTTTGTGTCATTGGATGATCAATTAGGTCATTTTCGTCCTCCCTAGGCATATTCTTGTCCAATTAGGGTTTTTAACCAATCTTGTGCATCCAATAGGTGTGTTTGTGTCATTGGATGATCAATTAGGTCATTTTCGTCCTCCCTAGGCATATTCTTGTCCAATTAGGGTTTTTAACCAATCTTGTGCATCCAATAGGTGTGTTTGTGTCATTGGATGATCAATTAGGTTATTTTCGTCCTCCCTAAGCATATTCTTGTCCAATTAGGCTTTTTAACTAATCTTGTGCATCCAATACGTTCATTTGTGTCATTGGATGATCAATTAGGTCATTTTCGTCCTCCCTAGGCATATTCTTGTCCAATTAGGGTTTTTAACCAATCTTGTGCATCCAATAGGTGTGTTTGTGTCATTGGATGATCAATTAGGTCATTTTCGTCCTCCCTAGGCTTATTCTTGTCCCATTAGGGTTTTTAACCGATCTTGTGCATCCAATAGGTGTGTTTGTGTCATTGGATGATTAATTTGGTCATTTTCGTCCTCCCTAGGCAAATTCTTGTCCAATTAGGGTTTTTAACCAATCTTGTGCATCCAATAGGTGTGTTTGTGTCATTGGATGATCAATTAGGTTATTTTCGTCCTCCCTAGGCATATTCTTGTCCAATTAGGGTTTTTAACTAATCTTGTGCATCCAATAAGTTCATTTGTGTCATTGGATGATCAATTAGGTCATTTTCGTCCTCCCTAGGCATATTCTTGTCCAATTAGGGTTTTTAACCAATCTTGTGCATCCAATACGTGTGTTTATGTCATTGGATGATCAATTAGGTCATTTTCGTCCTCCCTAGGCATATTCTTGTCCAATTAGGGTTTTTAACTAATCTTGTGCATCCAATAAGTTCATTTGTGTCATTGGATGATCAATTAGGTCATTTTCGTCCTCCCTAGGCATATTCTTGTCCAATTAGGGTTTTTAACCAATCTTGTGCATCCAATAGGTGTGTTTGTGTCATTGGATGATCAATTAGGTCATTTTCGTCCTCCCTATGCATATTCTTGTCCAATTAGGGTTTTTAACCAATCTGGTGCACCCAATAGGTGTGTTTGTGGCAATGGATGATCAATTAGGTCATTTTCGTCCTCCCTAGGCTTATTCTTGTCCAATTAGGGTTTTTAACCAATCTTGTGCATCCAATAGGTGTGTTTGTGTCATTGGATGATCAATTAGGTAATTTTTGTCCTCCCTAGGCATATTCTTGTCCAATTAGGGTTTTTAACGAATCTTGTGCATCCAATAGGTGTGTTTGTGTCATTGGATGATCAATTAGGTCATTTTCGTCCTCCCTAAGCTTATTCTTGTCCAATTAGGGTTTTTAACCAATCTTGTGCATCCAATAAGTTGGGTTGTGTCATTGGATTAACATTTAGGTCATTTTCGTCCTCCCTAGGCTTATTCTTGTCCAATTAGGGTTTTTAACCAATCTTGTGCATCTAATAGGTGTGTTTGTGTCATTGGATGATCAATTAGGTCATTTTCGTTGTCCCTAGGCTTATTCTTGTCCAATTAGGGTTTTTAACCAATCTTGTGCATCTAATAAGTTTGTTTGTGTCATTGTATTAATATTTAGGTCATTTTCGTCCTCCCTAGGCATATTCTTGTCCAATTAGGGTTTTTAACCAATCTTGTGCATCCAATAGGTGTGTTTGTGTCATTGGATGATCAATTAGGTCATTTTCGTCCTCCCTAGGCATATTCTTGTCCAATTAGGAATTTTAACGAATCTTGTGCATCCAATTGGTGTGTTTGTGTCATTGGATGAACAATTAGGTCATTTTCGTCCTCCCTAGGCTTATTCTTGTCCAGTTAGGGTTTTTAACCAATCTTGTGCATCTAATAGGTGTGTTTGTGTCATTGGATGATCAATTAGGTCATTTTCGTTGTCCCTAGGCTTATTCTTGTCCAATTAGGGTTTTTAACCAATCTTGTGCATCTAATAAGTTTGTTTGTGTCATTGTATTAATATTTAGGTCATTTTCGTCCTCCCTAGGCATATTCTTGTCCAATTAGGGTTTTTAACCAATCTTGTGCATCCAATAGGTGTGTTTGTGTCATTGGATGATCAATTAGGTCATTTCCGTCCTCCCTAGGCTTATTCTTCTCCAATTAGGGTTTTTAACCAATCTTGTGCATCCAATAAGTTGAGTTGTGTCATTGGATGATCAATTAGGTCATTTTCGTCCTCCCTAGGCTTATTCTTGTCCAATTAGGGTTTTTAACCAATCTTGTGCATCCAATAAGTTGAGTTATGTCTTTGGATTAACATTTAGGTCATTTTTGTCCTCCCTAGGCTTATTCTTGTCCAATTAGGGTTTTTAACCAATCTTGTGCATCCAATAGCTGTGTTTGTGTCATTGGATGATCAATTAGGTCATTTTCGTCCTCCCTAGGCATATTCTTGTCCAATTAGGGTTTTTAACCAATCTTGTGCATCCAATAGGTGTGTTTGTGTCATTGGATGATCAATTAGGTCATTTTCGTCCTCCATAGTCATATTCTTTTCCAATTAGGGTTTTTAACCAATCTTGTGCATCCAATAGGTGTGTTTGTGTCATTGGATGATCAATTAGGTCATTTTCGTCCTCCCTAGGCATATTCTTGTCCAATTAGGGTTTTTAACCAATCTTGTGCATCCAATAGGTGTGTTTGTGTCATTGGATGATCAATTAGGTCATTTTCGTCCACCCTAGTCATGTTCTTGTCCAACTAGGGTTTTTAACCAATCTTGTGCATCCAATAGGTGTGTTTGTGTCATTGGATGATCAATTAGGTCATTTTCGTCCTCCCTAGGCTTATTCTTGTCCAATTAGGGTTTTTAACCAATCTTGTGCATCCAATAAGTTCATCAGTGTCATTGGATGATCAATTAGGTCATTTTCGTCCTCCCTAGGCATATTCTTGTCCAATTAGGGTTTTTAACCAATCTTGTGCATCCAATAGGTGTGTTTGTGTCATTGGATGATCAATTAGGTCATTTTCGTCCACCCTAGGCTTATTCTTGTCCAATAAGGGTTTTTAACCAATCTTGTGCATCCAATAAGTTCATTTGTGTCATTGGATTAACATTTAGGTCATATCCATCCTCCCTAGGCATATTCTTGTCCAACTAGGGTTTTTAACCAATCTTGTGCATCCAATAGGTGTGTTTGTGTCATTGGATGATCAATTAGGTCATTTTCGTCCTCCCTAGGCTTATTCTTGTCCAATTACGGTTTTTAACAAATCTTGTGCATCCAATAGGTGTGTTTGTGTCATTGGATGATCAATTAGGTCATTTTCGTCCTCCCTAGGCATATTCTTGTCCAATTAGGGTTTTTAACCAATCTTGTGCATCCAATAGGTGTGTTTGTGTCATTGGATGATCAATTAGGTCATTTTCGTCCTCCCTAGGCATATTCTTGTCCAACTAGGGTTTTTAACCAATCTTGTGCATCCAATAGGTGTGTTTGTGTCATTGGATGTTCAATTAGGTCATTTTCGTCCTCCCTAGGCTTATTCTTGTCCAATTATGGTTTTTAACCAATCTTGTGCATCCAATAAGTTCATTTGTGTCATTGGATGATCAATTAGGTCATTTTCGTCCTCCCTAGGCATATTCTTGTCCAACTAGGGTTTTAAACCAATCTTTTGCATCCAATAGGTGTGTTTGTGTCATTGGATGATCAATTAGGTCATTTTCGTCCTCCCTAGGCTTATTCTTGTCCAATTAGGGTTTTTAACCAATCTTGAGGATCCAATAGGTGTGTTTGTGTCATTGGATGATCAATTAAGTCATTTTCGTCATCCCTAGGCTTATTCTTGTCCAATTAGGGTTTTTAACCAATCTTGTGCATCCAATAGGTGTGTTTGTGTCATTGGATGATCAATTAGGTCATTTTCGTCCTCCCTAGGCATATTCTTGTCCAATTAGGGTTTTTAACCAATCTTGTGCATCCAATAGGTGTGTTTATCTCATTGGATGATCAATTAGGTCACTTTGATCCTCCCTAGGCTTATTCTTGTCCAATTAGGGTTTTTAACCAATCTTGTGCATCCAATAAGTTCATTTGTGTCATTGGATTAACATTTAGGGCATTTTCGTCCTCCCTAGGCATATTCTTGTCCAATTAGGGTTTTTAACCAATCTTGTGCATCCAATAGGTGTGTTTGTGTCATTGGATGATCAATTTAGGTCATTTTCGTCCTCCCTAGGCATATTCTTGTCCAATTAGGGTTTTTAACCAATCTTGTGCATCCGATAGGTGTGTTTGTGTCATTGGATGATCAATTTAGGTCATTTTCGTCCTCCATAAGCATATTCTTGTCCAATTAGGGTTTTTAACCAATCTTGTGCATCCAATAGGTGTGTTTGTGTCATTGGATGATCAATTAGGTCATTTTCGTCCTTCCTAGGCTTATTCTTGTCCAATTCGGGTTTTTACCAAATCATGTGCATCCAATAAGTTCATTTGTATCATTGGATGATCAATTAGGTAATTTTCGTCCTCCCTAGGCATATTCTTGTCCAACTTGGGTTTTAAACCAATTTTGTGCATCCAATAGATGTGTTTGTGTCATTGGATGATCAATTAGGTCATTTTCGTCCTCCCTAGGCTTATTCTTGTCCAATTAGGGTTTTTAACCAATCTTGTGCATCCAATAGGTGTGTTTGTGTCATTGGATGATCAATTAGGTCATTTTCGTCCTCCCTAGGCTTATTCTTGTCCAATTAGGGTTTTTAACCAATCTTGTGCATCCAATAGGTGTGTTTGTGTCATTGGATGATCAATTAGGTCATTTTCGTCCTCCCTAGGCTTATTCTTGTCCAATTAGGGTTTTTAACAAATCTTGTGCATCCAATAAGTTCATTTGTGTCATTGGATGATCAATTAGGTCATTTTTGCCCTCCCTAGGCATATTCTTGTCCAACTAGGGTTTTTAACCAATCTTGTGCATCCAATAGGTGTGTTTGTGTCATTGGATGATCAATTAGGTCATTTTCGTCCTCCCTAGGCTTATTCTTGTCCAATTAGGGTTTTTAACCAATCTTGTGCATCCAATAGGTGTGTTTGTGTCATTGGATGATCAATTAGGGGATTTTCGTCCTCCCTAGGCATATTCTTGTCCAATTAGGGTTTTTAACCAATCTTGTGCATCCAATAGGTGTGTTTGTGTCATTGGATGATCAATTAGGTCATTTTCGTCCTCCCTAGGCATATTCTTGTCCAATTAGGGTTTTTAACCAATCTTGTGCATCCAATAGGTGTGTTTGTGTCATTGGATGATCAATTAGGTCATTTTCGTCCTCCCTAGGCATATTCTTGTCCAATTAGGGTTTTTAACCAATCTTGTGCATCCAATAGGTGTGTTTGTGTCATTGGATGATCAATTAGGTTATTTTCTTCCTCCCTATGCATATTCTTGTCCAATTAGGGTTTTTAACTAATCGTGTGCATCCGATAAGTTCATTTGTGTCATTGGATGATCAATTAGGTCATTTTCGTCCTCCCTAGGCATATTCTTGTCCAATTAGGGTTTTTAACCAATCTTGTGCATCCAATAGGTGTGTTTGTGTCATTGGATGATCAATTAGGTCATTTTCGTCCTCCCTAGGCATATTCTTGTCCAATTAGGGTTTTTAACCAATCTTGTGCATCCAATAGGTGTGTTTGTGTCATTGGATGATCAATTAGGTCATTTTTGTCCTCCCTAGGCTTATTCTTTTCCAATTAGGGTTTTTAACCAATCTTGTGCATCCAATAAGTTGAGTTGTGTCATTGGATGATCAATTAGGTCATTTTCGTCCTCCCTAGGCATATTCTTGTCCAATTAGGGTTTTTAACCAGTCTTGTGCATCCAATAGGTGTGTTTGTGTCATTGGATGATCAATTAGGTCATTTTCGTCCTCCCTAGGCATATTCTTGTCCAATTAGGGTTTTTAACCAATCTTGTGCATCCAATAGGTTTGTTTGTGTCATTGGATGATCAATTAGGTCATTTTCGTCCTCCCTAGGCTTATTCTTGTCCAATTAGGGTTTTTAACCAATCTTGTGCATCCAATATGTTTGTTTGTGTCATTGAATTAATATTTAGGTCATTTTCGTCCTCCCTAGGCATCATCTTTTCCAATTAGGGTTTTTAACCAATCTTTTGCATCCAATAGGTGTGTTTGTTTCATTGGATGATCAATTAGGTCATTTTCGTCCTCCTTAGGCTTATTCTTGTCCAATTAGGGTTTTTAACCAATCTTGTGCATCCAATAAGTTTGTTTGTGACATTGAATTAATATTTAGGTCATTTTCGTCCTCCCTAGGCATATTCTTGTCCAATTAGGGTTTTTAACCAATCTTGTGCATCCAATAGGTGTGTTTGTGTCATTGGATGATCAATTAGGTCATTTTCGTCCTCCCTAGGCTTATTCTTGTCCAATTAGGGTTTTTAACCAATCTTGGGCATCCAATAAGTTCATTTGTGTCATTGGATTAACATTTAGGTCATTTTCATCCTCCCTAGGCATATTCTTGTCCAATTAGGGTTTTTAACCAATCTTGTGCATCCAATAAGTTCATTTGTGTCATTGGATGATCAATTAGGTCATTTTCGTCCTCCCTAGGCTTATTCTTGTCCAATTAGGGTTTTTAACCAATCTTGTGCATCCAATAACTTTGTTTGTGTCATTGAATTAATATTTAGGTCATTTTCCTCCTCCCTAGGCATATTCTTGTCCAATTAGGGTTTTTAACCAATCTTGTGCATCCAATAGGTTTGTTTGTGTCATTGGATGATCAATTAGGTCATTTTCGTCCTCCCTAGGCTTATTCTTGTCCAATTAGGGTTTTTAACCAATCTTGTGCATCCAATAGGTGTGTTTGTGTCATTGGATGATCAATTATGTCATTTTAGTCCTTCCTAGGCATATTCTTGTCCAATTAGGGTTTTTAACCAGTCTTGTGCATCCAATAGGTGTGTTTGTGTCATTGGATTATCTATTAGTTCATTTTCGTCCTCCCAAGGCTTATTCTTGTCCAATTAGGGTTTTTAACCAGTCTTGTGCATCCAATAGGTGTGTTTGTGTCATTGGATGATCAATTAGGTCATTTTCGTCCTTCCTAGGCATATTCTTGTCCAATTAGGGTTTTTAACCAGTCTTGTGCATCCAATAGGTGTGTTTGTGTCATTGGATGATCAATTAGGTCATTTTCGTCCTCCCAAGGCTTATTCTTGTCCAATTAGGGTTTTTAACCAATCTTGTGCATCCAATAAGTTCATTTGTGTCATTGGATTAACATTTAGGTCATTTTCCTCCTCCCTAGGCATATTCTTGTCCAATTAGGGATTTTAACCAATCTTGTGCATCCAATAGGTGTGTTTGTGTCATTGGATGATCAATTAGGTCATTTTCGTCCTCCCTAGGCTTATTCTTGTCCAATTAGGGTTTTTAACCAATCTTGTGCATCCAATAAGTTCATTTGTGTCATTGGATGATCAATTAGGTCATTTTTGTCCTCCCTAGGCTTATTCTTGTCCAACTAGGGTTTCAAACCAATCTTGTGCATCCAATAGGTGTGTTTGTGTCATTGGATGATCAATTAGGTCATTTTCGTCCTCCCTAGGCTTATTCTTGTCCAATTAGGGTTTTTAACCAATCTTGTGCATCCAATAACTTTGTTTGTGTCATTGGATTAACAATTAGGTCATTTTCGTCCTCCCTAGGCATATTCTTGTCCAATTAGGGTTTTTAACCAATCTTGTGCATCCAATAGGTGTGTTTGTGTCATTGGATGATCAATTAGGTCACTTTCGTCCTCCCTAGGCTTATTCTTGTCCAATTAGGGTTTTTAACCGATCTTGTGCATCCAATAGCTGTGTTTGTGTCATTGGATGATCAATTAGGTCATTTTCGTCCTCCCTAGGCATATTCTTGTCCAATTAGGGTTTTTAACCAATCTTGTGCATCCAATAGGTGTGTTTGTGTCATTGGATGATCAATTAGGTCATTTTCGTCCTCCCTAGGCTTATTCTTGTCCAATTAGGGTTTTTAACCAATCTTGTGCATCCAATAAGTTCATTAGTGTCATTGGATGATCAATTAGGTCATTTTCGTCCTCCCTAGGCATATTATTATCCAATTAGGGTTTTTAACCAATCTTGTGCATCCAATAAGTTTGTTTGTGTCATTGAATTAATATTTAGGTCATTTTCGTCCTCCCTAGGCATATTCTTGTCCAATTAGGGTTTTTAACCAATCTTGTGCATCCAATAGGTGTGTTTGTGTCATTGGATGATCAATTAGGTCATTTTCGTCCTCCCTAGGCATATTCTTGTCCAATTAGGGTTTTTAACCAATCTTGTGCATCCAATAGGTGTGTTTGTGTCATTGGATGATCAATTAGGTCATTTTCGTCCTCCCTAGGCATATTCTTGTCCAATTAGGGTTTTTAACCAATCTTGTGCATCCAATAGGTGTGCTTGTGTCATTGGATGATCAATTAGGTCATTTTCGTCCTCCCTAGACTTATTCTTGCCCAATTAGGGTTTTTAACCGATCTTGTGCATCCAATAGGTGTGTTTTTGTCATTGGATGATCAATTAGGTCATTTTCGTCCTCCCTAGGCACATTCTTGTCCAATTAGGGTTTTTAACCAATCTTGTGCATCCAATAGGTGTGTTTGTGTCATTGGATGATCAATTAGGTCATTTTCGTCCTCCCTAGGCTTATTCTTGTCCAATTAGGGTTTCTAACCAATCTTGTGCATCCAATAACTTTTTTGTGTCATTGAATTAATATTTAGGCCATTTTCGTCCTCCCTAGGCAAATTCTTGTTCAATTAGGGTTTTTAACCAATCTTGTGCATCCAATAGGTGTGTTTGTGTCATTGGATGATCAATTAGGTCATTTTCGCCCTCCCTAGGCTTATTCTTGTCCAATTAGGGTTTTTAACCAATCTTGTGCATCCAATAAGTTCATTTGTGTTATTGGATTAACATTTAGGTCATATTCGTCATCCCTAGGCATATTCTTGTCCAATTATGGTTTTTAACCAATCTTGTGCATCCAATAGGTGTGTTTGTGTCATTGGATGATCAATTAGGTCATTTTCGTCCTCCCTAGGCATATTCTTGTCCAATTAGGGTTTTTAACCAATCTTGTGCATCCAATAGGTGTGTTTGTGTCATTGGATGATCAATTAGGTCATTTTCGTCCTCCCTAGGCATATTCTTGTCCAATTAGGGTTTTTAACCAATCTTGTGCATCCAATAGGTGTGTTTGTGACATTGGATGATCAATTAGGTCATTTTCGTCCTCCCTAGGCTTATTCTTGCCCAATTAGGGTTTTTAACCAATCTTGTGCATCCAATAAGTTGAGTTGTGTCATTGGATTAGCATTTAGGTCATTTTCGTCCTCCCTAGGCCTATTCTTGTCCAATTAGGGTTTTTAACCAATCTTGTGCATCCAATAAGTTCATTTGTGTCATTGGATTAACATTTAGGTCATTTTCGTCCTCCCTAGGCATATTCTTGTCCAATTAGAGTTTTAGACCAATCTTGTGCATCCAATAGGTGTGTTTGTGTCATTGGCTTATCAATAAGGTTATTTTCGTCCTCCCTCGGCTTATTCTTGTCCAATTAGGGATTTTAACTAATCTTGTGCATCCAATAAGTTCATTTGTGTCATTGGATGATCAATTAGGTCATTTTCGTCCTCCCTAGGCATATTCTTGTCCAATTAGGGTTTTTAACCAATCTTGTGCATCCAATAGGTGTGTTTGTGTCATTGGATGATCAATTAGGTCATTTTCGTCCTCCCTAGGCATATTCTTGTCCAATTAGGGTTTTTAACCAATCTTGTGCATCCAATAAGTCCGTTTGTGTCATTGGATTAACATTTAGGTCATAATCGTCCTCCCTAGGCATATTCTTGTCCAATTAGGGTTTTTAACCAATCTTGTGCATCCAATAGGTGTGTTTGTGTCATTGGATGATCAATTAGGTCATTTTCGTCCTCCCTAGGCTTATTCTTGTCCAATTAGGGTTTTTAACCAATCTTGTGCATCCAATAAGTTCATTTGTGTCATTGGATTTACATTTAGGTCATTTTCGTCCTCCCTAGGCATATTCATGTCCAATTAGGGTTTTTAACAAATCTTGTGCATCCAATAGGTGTGTTTGTGTCATTGGATGATCAATTAGGTCATTTTCGTCCTCCCTAGGCTTATTCTTGTCCAATTAGGGTTTTTAACCAATCTTGTGCATCCAATAAGTTCATTTGTGTCATTGGATTAACATTTAGGTCATTTTCGTCCTCCCTAGGCATATTCTTCTCCAATTAGGGTTTTTAACCAATCTTGTGCATCCAATAGGTGTGTTTGTGTCATTGGATGATCAATTAGGTCATTTTCGTCCTCCCTAGGCATATTCTTGTCTAGTTAGGGTTTTTAACCAATCTTGTGCATCCAATAGGTGTGTTTGTGTCATTGGATGATCAATTAGGTCATTTTCGTCCTCCCTAGGCATATTCTTGTCCAATTAGGGTTTTTAACCAATCTTGTGCATCCAATAGGTGTGTTTGTGTCATTGGATGATCAATTAGGTCATTTTCGTCTTCCCTAGGCTTATTCTTGTCCAATTAAGGTTTTTAACCAATCTTGTGCATCCAATAAGTTCATTTGTGTCATTGGATTAACATTTAGGTCATTTTCGTCCTCCCAAGGCATATTCTTGTCCAATTAGGGTTTTTAACCAATCTTGTGCGTCCAATAGGTGTGTTTGTGTCATTGGATGATCAATTAGGTCATTTTCGTCCTCCCTAGGCTTATTCTTGTCAAATTAGGGATTTTAACCAATCTTGTGCATCCAATAAGTTCATTTGTGTCATTGGATGATCAATTAGGTCATTTTCGTCCTCCCTAGGCATATTCTTTTCCAACTAGGGTTTTATACCAATCTTGTGCATCCAATAGGTGTGTTTGTGTCATTGGATGATCAATTAGGTCATTTTCGTCCTCCCTAGGCTTATTCTTGTCCAATTAGGGTTTTTAACCAATCTTGTGCATCCAATAGGTGTGTTTGTGTCATTGGATGATCAATTAGGTCATTTTCGTCCTCCCTAGGCTTATTCTTGTCCAAAATAGGGGTTTTAACCAATCTTTTGCATCCAATAAGTTCATTTGTGTCATTGGATGATCAATTAGGTCATTTTCGTCCTCCCTAGGCATATTCTTGTCCAACTAGGGTTTTAAACCAATCTTGTGCATCCAGTAGGTGTGTTTGTGTCATTGGATGATCAATTAGGTCATTTTCGTCCTCCCTAGGCATATTCTTGTCCAATTAGGGTTTTTAACCAATCTTGTGCATCCAATAGGTGTGTTTGTGTCATTGGATGATCAATTAGGTCATTTTCGTCCTCCCTAGGCTTATTCTTGTCCAATTAGGGTTTTTAACCAATCTTGTGCATCCAATAACTTTGTTTGTGTCATTGAATTAATATTTAGGTCATTTTCGTCCTCCCTAGGTATATTCTTCTCTAATTACGGTTTTTAACCAATCTTGTGCATCCAATAGGTGTGTTTGTGTCATTGGATGATCATTTAGGTCATTTTCGTCCTCCCTAGGCTTATTCTTGTCCAATTAGGGTTTTTAACCAATCTTGTGCATCCAATAAGTTGATTTGTGTTATTGGATTAACATTTAGGTCATTTTCGTCCTCCCTAGGCATATTCTTGTCCAATTAGGGTTTTTAACCAATATTGTGCATCCAATAGGTGTGTTTGTGTCATTGGATGATCAATTAGGTCATTTTCGTCCTTCCTAGGCATATTCTTGTCCAATTAGGGTTTTTAACCAGTCTTGTGCATCCAATAGGTGTGTTTGTGTCATTGGATGATCAATTAGGTCATTTTCGTCCTTCCTAGGCATATTCTTGTCCAATTAGGGTTTTTAACCAGTCTTGTGCATCCAATAGGTGTGTTTGTGTCATTGGATGATCAATTAGGTCATTTTCGTCCTCCCAAGGCTTATTCTTGTCCAATTAGGGTTTTTAACCAATCTTGTGCATCCAATAAGTTCATTTGTGTCATTGGATTAACATTTAGGTCATCTTCGTCCTCCCTAGGCATATTCTTGTCCAATTAGGGTTTTTAACCAATCTTGTGCATCCAATAACTTTGTTTGTGTCATTGAATTAATATTTAGGTCATTTTCCTCCTCCCTAGGCATATTCTTGTCCAATTAGGGTTTTTAACCAATCTTGTGCATCTAGTAGGTGTGTTTGTGTCATTGGATGATCAATTAGGTCATTTTCATCCTTCCTAGGCATATTCTTGTCCAATTAGGGTTTTTAACCAATCTTGTGCATCCAATAACTTTGTTTGTGTCATTGAATTAATATTTAGGTCATTTTCCTCCTCCCTAGGCATATTCTTGTCCAAATAGGGTTTTTAACCAATCTTGTGCATCCAATAGGTTTGTTTGTGTCATTAGATGATCAATTAGGTCATTTTCGTCCTCCCTAGGCTTATTCTTGTCCAATTAGGGTTTTTAACCAATCTTGTGCATCCAATAAGTTTGTTTGTGTCATTGAATTAATATTTAGGTCATTTTCTTCCTCCCTAGGCTTATTCTTGTCCAGTTAGGGTTTATAACCAATCTTGTGCATCCAATAGGTGTGTTTGTGTCATTGGATGATCAATTAGGTCATTTTCGTCCTCCCTAGGCTTATTCTTGTCCAATTAGGGTTTTTAACCAATATTGTGCATCCAATAGCTTTGTTTGTGTCATTGAATTAATATTTAGGTCATTTTCCTCCTGCCTAGGCATATTCTTGTCCAATTAGGGTTTTTTTACCAATCTTGTGCATCCAATAGGTGTGTTTGTGTCATTGGATAATCAATTAGGTCATTTTCGTCCTCCCTAGGCTTATTCTTGTCCAATTAGGGTTTTTAACCAATCTTGTGCATCTAGTAGGTGTGTTTGTGTCATTGGATGATCAATTAGGTCATTTTCATCCTTCCTAGGCATATTCTTGTCCAATTAGGGTTTTTAACCAATCTTGTGCATCCAATAACTTTGTTTGTGTCATTGAATTAATATTTAGGTCATTTTCCTCCTCCCTAGGCATATTCTTGTCCAAATAGGGTTTTTAACCAATCTTGTGCATCCAATAGGTTTGTTTGTGTCATTGGATGATCAATTAGGTCATTTTCGTCCTCCCTAGGCTTATTCTTGTCCAATTAGGGTTTTTAACCAATCTTGTGCATCCAATAAGTTTGTTTGTGTCATTGAATTAATATTTAGGTCATTTTCTTCCTCCCTAGGCATATTCTTGTCCAGTTGGGTTTTTAACCAATCTTGTGCATCCAATAGGTGTGTTTGTGTCATTGGATGATCAATTAGGTCATTTTCGTCCTCCCTAGGCTTATTCTTGTCCAATTAGGGTTTTTAACCAATCTTGTGCATCCGATAGGTTTGTTTGTGTCATTGGATTATCAATTAGGTCATTTTCGTCCTCCCTAGGCATATTCTTGTCCAATTAGGGTTTTTAACCAATCTTGTGCATCCAATAGGTGTGTTTGTGTCATTGGATGATCAATTAGGTCATTTTCGCCCTCCCTAGGCTTATTCTTGTCCAATTAGGGTTTGTAACCAATCTTGTGCATCCAATAAGTTCATTTGTGTCATTGGATTAACATTTAGGTCATTTTCGTCCTCCCTAGGCATATTCTTGTCCAATTAGGGTTTTTAACCAATCTTGTGCTTCCAATAGGTGTGTTTGTGTCATTGGATGATCAATTAGGTCATTTTCGTCCTCCCTAGGCTTATTCTTGTCCAATTAGGGTTTTTAACCAATCTTGTGCATCCAATAGGTGTGTTTGTGTCATTGGATGATCAATTAGGTCATTTTCGTCCTTCATAGGCATATTCTTGTCCAATTAGGGTTTTTAACCAGTCTTGTGCATCCAATAGGTGTGTTTGTGTCATTGGATGATCAATTAGGTCATTTTCGTCCTCCTTAGGCTTATTCTTGTCCAATTAGGGTTTTTAACCAATCTTGTGAATCCAATTGGTGTGTTTGTGTCATTGGATGATCAATTAGGTCATTTTCGTCCTCCTTAGGCTTATTCTTGTCCAATTAGGGTTTTTAACCAATCTTGTGCATCCAATAACTTTGTTTGTGTCATTGAATTAATATTTAGGTCATTTTCATCCTCCCTAGGCATATTCTTGTCCAATTAGGGTTTTTAACCAATCTTGTGCATCCAATAGGTGTGTTTGTGTCATTGGATGATCAATTAGGTCATTTTCGTCCTCCCTAGGCATATTCTTGTCCAATTAGGGTTTTTAACCAATCTTGTGCATCCAATAGGTGTGTTTGTGTCATTGGATGATCAATTAGGTCATTTTCGTCCTCCCTAGGCTTATTCTTGTCCAATTAGGGTTTTTAAACAATCTTGTGCATCCAATAAGTTCATTAGTTTTCATTGGATGATCAATTAAGTCATTTTCGTCCTCCCTAGGCATGTTCTTGTCCAACTAGGGTTTTTAACCAATCTTGTGCATCCAATAGGTGTGTTTGTGTCATTGGATGATCAATTAGATCATATTCGTCCTCCCTAGGCATATTCTTGTCCAATTAGGGTTTTTAACCAATCTTGTGCATCCAATAACTTTGTGTGTGTCATAGAATTAATATTTAGGTCATTTTCGTCCACCCTTGGCATATTCTTGTCCAATTAGGGTTTTTAACCAATCTTGTGCATCCAATAGGTGTGTTTGTGTCATTGGATGATCAATTAGGTCATTTTCGTCCTCCCTAGGCATATTCTTGTCCAATTAGGGTTTTTAACCAATCTTGTGCATCCAATAGGTGTGTTTGTGTCATTGGATGATCAATTAGGTCATTTTCGTCCTCCCTAGGCATATTCTTGTCCAATTAGGGTTTTTAACCAATCTTGTGCATCCGATAAGTTTTTTTGTGTCATTGAATTAATATTTAGGTCATTTTCGTCCTCCCTAGGCATATTCTTGTCCAATTAGGGTTTTTAACCAATCTTGTGCATCCAATAGGTGTGTTTGTGTCTTTGGATGATCAATTAGGTCATTTTCGTCCTCCCTAGGCATATTCTTGTCCAATTAGGGTTTTTAACCAATCTTGTGCATCCAATAGGTGTGTTTGTGTCATTGGATGATCAATTAGGTCATTTTTGTCCTCCCGAGGCTTATTCTTGTCCAATTAGGGTTTTTAACCAATCTTGTGCATCCAATAGGTGTGTTTGTGTCATTGGATGATCAATTAGGTCATTTTCGTCCTCCCTAGGCTTATTCTTGTCCAATTAGGGTTTTTAACCAATCTTGTGCATCCAATAGGTGTGTATGTGTCATTGGATGATCAATTAGGTCATTTTCGTCCTCCCTAGGCTTATTCTTGCCCAATTAGGGTTTTTAACCAATCTTGTGCATACAATAAGTTAAGTTGTGTCATTGGATTAGCATTTAGGTCATTTTCGTCCTCCCTAGGCTTATTCTTGTCCAATTAGGATTTTTAACCAATCTTGTGCATCCCATAAGTTCATTTGTGTCATTGGATTAACATTTATGTCATTTTCGTCCTCCCTAGGCATATTCTTGTGCAATTAGGGTTTTTAACCAATCTTGTGCATCCAATAGGTGTGTTTGTGTCATTGGATGATCAATTAGGTCATTCGTCCTCCCTAGGCTTATTCTTGTCCAATTAGGGTTTTTAACCAATCTTGTGCATCCAATAGGTGTGTTTGTGTCATTGGATGATCAATTAGGTCATTTTCGTCCTCCCTAGGCTTATTCTTGTCCAATTAGGGTTTTTTATCAATCTTGTGCATCCAATAGGTGTGTTTGTGTCATTGGATGATCAATTAGGTCATTTTCGTCCTCCCTAGGCTTATTCTTGTCCAATTAGGGTTTTTAACCAATCTTGTGCATCCAATAGGTGTGTTTGTGTCATTGGATGATCAATTAGGTCATTTTCGTCCTCCCTAGGCATATTCTTGTCCAATTAGGGTTTTTAACCAATCTTGTGCATCCAATAGGTGTGGTTGTGGCAATGGATGATCAATTTGGTCATTTTCGTCTTCCCTAGGCTTATTCTTGTCCAATTAGGGTTTTTAACCAATCTTGTGCATCCAATAGGTGTGTTTGTGTCATTGGATGATCAATTAGGTCATTTTCGTCCTCCCTAGGCTTATTCTTGTCCAATTAGGGTTTTTAACCAATCATGTGCATCCGATAAATTTGTTTGTGTCAATGAATTAATATTTAGTTCATGTTCGTCCTCCCTAGGCATATTTTTTGTCCAATTACCGTTTTTAACCAATCTTGTGCATCCAATAGGTGTGTTTGTGTCATTGGATGATCAATTAGGTCATTTTCGTCCTCCCTAGGCTTATTCTTGTCCAATTAGGGTTTTTAACCAATCTTGTGCATCCAATAACTTTGTTTGTGTCATTGAATTAATATTTAGGTCATTTTCGTCCTCCCTAGGCATATCCTTGTCCAATTAGGGTTTTTAACCAATCTTGTGCATCCAATAGGTGTGTTTGTGTCATTGGATGATCAATTAGGTCATTTTCGTCCTCCCTAGGCTTATTCTTGTCCAATTAGGGTTTTTAACCAATCTTGTGCATCCAATAAGTTCATTTTTGTCATTGGATTAACATTTAGGTCATTTTCGTCCTCCGTAGGCATATTCTTGTCCAATTAGGGTTTTTAACCAATCTTGTGCTTCCAATAGGTGTGTTTGTGTCATTGGATGATCAATTAGGTCATTTTCATCCTCCCAAGGCTTATTCTTTACCCAATTAGGGTTTTTAACCAATCTTGTGCATCCAATAAGTTTGTTTATGTCATTGAATTAATATTTAGGTCATTTTCGTCCTCCCTAGGCATATTCTTGTCCAATTAGGGTTTTTAACCAATCTTGTGCATCCAATAGGTGTGTTTGTGTCATTGGATGATCAATTAGGTCATTTTCGTCCTCCGTAGGCATATTCTTGTCCAATTAGGGTTTTTAACCAATTTTGTTCATCCAATAAGTTTGTTTATGTCATTGAATTAATATGTTGGTCATTTTCGTCCTCCCTAGGCATATTCTTGTCCAATTAGGCTTTTTAACCAATCTTGTGCATCCAATAGGTGTGTTTGTGTCATTGGATGATCAATTAGGTCACTTTCGTCCTCCCTAGGCTTATTCTTGTCCAATTAGGGTTTTTAACTAATCGTGTGCATCCAATAAGTTCATTTGTGTCATTGGATGATCAATTAGGTCATTTTCGTCCTCCCTAGGCATATTCTTGTCCAATTAGGGTTTTTAACCAATCTTGTGCATCCAATAGGTTTGTTTGTGTCATTGGATGATCAATTAGGTCATTTTCGTCCTCCCTAGGCTTATTCTTGTCCAATTAGGGTTTTTAACCAATCTTGTACATCCAATAGCTGTGTTTGTGTCATTGGATGATCAATTAGGTCATTTTCGTCCTTCCTAGGCATATTCTTGTCCAATTAGGGTTTTTAACCAATCTTGTGCATCCAATAGGTGTGTTTCTGTCATTGGATGATCAATTAGGTCATTTTCGTCCTCCCTAGGCATATTCTTGTCCAATTAGGGTTTGTAACCAATCTTGTGCATCCAATAGGTGTGTTTGTGTCATTGGATGATCAATTGGGTCACTTTCGTCCTCCCTACGCTTATTCTTGTCCAATTAGGGGTTTTAACCAATCTTGTGCATCCAATAAGTTGAGTTGTGTCATTGGATTAACATTTAGGTCATTTTCGTTCTCCCTAGGCTTATTCTTGTCCAATTAGGGTTTTTAACCAATCTTGTGCATCCAATAGGTGTGTTTGTGTCATTGGATGATCAATTAGGTCATTTTCGTCCTCCCTAGGCTTATTCTTGTCCAATTAGGGTTTTTAACCAATCTTGTGCATCCAATAGGTGTGTTTGTGTCATTGGATGTTCAATTAGGTCATTTTCGTCCTCCCTAGGCTTATTCTTGTACAATTAGGGTTTTTAACCAATCTTGTGCATCCAATAAGTTGAGTTGTGTCATTGGATTAACATTTAGGTCATTTTCGTTCTCCCTAGGCTTATTCTTGTCCAATTAGGGTTTTTAACCAATCTTGTGCATCCAATAAGTTCATTTGTGTTATTGGATTAACATTTAGGTCATATTCGTCCTCCCTAGGCATATTCTTGTGCAATTAGGGTTTTTAACCAATCTTGTGCATCCAATAGGTGTGTTTGTGTCATTGGATGATCAATTAGGTCATTTTCGTCCTCCCTAGGCTTATTCTTGTCCAATTAGGGTTTTTAACCAATCTTGTGCATCCAATAGGTGTGTTTGTGTCATTGGATGATCAATTAGGTCATTTTCGTCCTCCCTAGGCTTATTCTTGCCCAATTAGGGTTTTTAACCAATCTTGTGCATCCAATAAGTTGAGTTGTGTCATTGGATTAGCATTTAGGTCATTTTCGTCCTCCCTAGGCTTATTCTTGTCCAATTAGGACTTTTAACCAATCTTGTGCATCCAATAAGTTCATTTGTGTCATTGGATGATCAATTAGGTCATTTTCGTCCTCCCTAGGCTTATTCTTGTCCAATTAGGGTTTTTAACCAATCTTGTGCATCCAATAGGTGTGTTTGTGTCATTGGATGATCAATTAGGTCATTTTCGTCCTCCCTAGGCTTATTCTTGTCCAATTAGGGTTTTTAACCAATCTTGTGCATCCAATAGGTGTGTTTGTGTCATTGGATGATCAATTAGGTCATTTTCGTCCTCCCTAGGTTTATTCTTGTCCAATTAAGGTTTTTAACCAATCTTGTGCATCCGATAAGTTTGTTTGTGTCATTGAATTAATATTTAGGTTATTTTCGTCCTCCCTAGGCATATTCTTGTCCAATTAGGGTTTTTAACCAATCTTGTGCATCCAATAGGTGTGTTTGTGTCATTGGATGATCAATTAGGTCATTTTCGTCCTCCCTAGGCTTATTCTTGTCCAATTAGGGTTTTTAACCAATCTTGTGCATCCAATAAGTTCATTTGTGTCATTGGATTAACATTTAAGTCATTTTCGTCCTCCCTAGGCATATTCTTGTCCAATTAGGGTTTTAAACCAATCTTGTGCATCCAATAGGTGTGTTTGTGTCATTGGATGATCAATTAGGTCACTTTCGTCCTCCCTACGCTTATTCTTGTCCAATTAGGTGTTTTAACCAATCTTGTGCATCCAATAAGTTGAGTTGTGTCATTGGATTAACATTTAGGTCATTTTCGTTCTCCCTAGGCTTATTCTTGTCCAATTAGGGTTTTTAACCAATCTTGTGCATCTAGTAGGTGTGTTTGTGTCATTGGATGATCAATTAGGTCATTTTCGTCCTCCCTAGGCTTATTCTTGTCCAATTAGGGTTTTTAACCAATCTTGTGCATCCAATAAGTTCATTTGTGTCATTAGATGATCAATTAGGTCATTTTCGTCCTCCCTAGGCATATTCTTGTCCAACTAGGGTTATTAACCAATCTTGTGCATCCAATAGGTGTGTTTGTGTCATTGGATGATCAATTAAGTCATTTTCGTCCTCCCTTGGCATATTCTTGTCCAATTAGGGTTTTTAACGAATCTTGTGCATCCAATAGGTGTGTTTGTGTCATTGGATGATCAATTAGGTCATTTTCGTCCTCCCTAGGAATATTCTTGTCCAATTAGGGTTTGTAACCAATCTTGTGCATCCAATAGGTGTGTTTGTGTCATTGGATGATCAATTAGGTCACTTTCGTCCTCCCTACGCTTATTCTTGTCCAATTAGGTGTTTTAACCAATCTTGTGCATCCAATAAGTTGAGTTGTGTCATTGGATTAACATTTAGGTCATTTTCGTTCTCCCTAGGCTTATTCTTGTCCAATTAGGGTTTTTAACCAATCTTGTGCATCCAATAGGTGTGTTTGTGTCATTGGATGATCAATTAGGGTTTTTAACTAATCTTGTGCATCAAATAAGTTCATTTGTGTCATTGGATGATCAATTAGGTCATTTTCGTCCTCCCTAGGCATATTCTTGTCCAATTAGGGTTTTTAACCAATCTTGTGCATCCAATAGGTGTGTTTGTGTCATTGGATGATCAATTAGGTCATTTTCGTCCTCCCTAGGCTTATTCTTGTCCAATTAAGGTTTTTAACCAATCTTGTGCGTCCAATAGGTGTGTTTGTGTCATTGGATGATCAATTAGGTCATTTTTGTCCTCCCTAGGCTTATTCTTGTCCAATTAAGGTTTTTAACCAATCTTGTGCATCCAATAGGTGTGTTTGTGTCATTGGATGATCAATTAGGTCATTTTTGTCCTCCCTAGGCTTATTCTTGTCCAATTAGGGTTTTTAACCAATCTTGTGCATCCAATAAGTTCATTTGTGTTATTGGATTAACATTTAGGTCATATTCGTCCTCCCTAGGCATATTCTTGTCGAATTATGGTTTTTAACCAATCTTGTGCATCCAATAGGTGTGTTTGTGTCATTGGATGATCAATTAGGTCATTTTCGTCCTCCCTAGGCTTATTCTTGTCCAATTAGGGTTTTTAACCAATCTTGTGCATCCAATAGGTGTGTTTGTGTCATTGGATGATCAATTAGGTCATTTTCGTCCTCCCTTGGCTTATTCTTGTCCTATTAGGGTTTTTAACCAATCTTGTGCATCCAATAGGTGTGTTTGTGTCATTGGATGATCAATTAGGTCATTTTTGTCCTCCCTAGGCTTATTCTTGTCCAATTAGGGTTTTTAACCAATCTTGTGCATCCAATAAGTTCATTTGTGTTATTGGATTAACATTTAGGTCATATTCGTCCTCCCTAGGCATATTCTTGTCCAATTATGGTTTTTAACCAATCTTGTGCATCCAATAGGCGTGTTTGTGTCATTGGATGATCAATTAGGTCATTTTCGTCCTCCCTAGGCTTATTCTTGTCCAATTAGGGTTTTTAACCAATCTTGTGCATCCAATAGGTGTGTTTGTGTCATTGGATGATCAATTAGGTCATTTTCGTCCTCCCTAGGCTTATTCTTGTCCAATTAGGGTTTTTAACCAATCTTGTGCATCCAATAGGTGTGTTTGTGTCATTGGATGATCAATTAGGTCATTTTTGTCCTCCCTAGGCTTATTTTTGTCCAATTAGTGTTTTTAACCAATCTTGTGCATCCAATAAGTTCATTTGTGTCATTGGATGATCAATTAGGTCATTTTCATCCTCCCTAGGCATATTCATGTCCAACTATGGTTTTTAACCAATCTTGTGCATCCAATAGGTGTGTTTGTGTGATTGGATGATCAATTAGGTCATTTTCGTCCTCCCTAGGCTTATTCTTGTCCAATTAGGGTTTTTAACCAATCTTGTGCATCCAATAGGTGTGTTTGTGTCATTGGATGATCAATTAGGTCATTTTCGTCCTCCCTAGGCTTATTCTTGTCCAATTAGGGTTTTTAACCAATCTTGTGCATCCAATAGGTGTGTTTGTGTCATTGGATGATCAATTAGGTCATTTTTATCCTCCCTAGGCTTATTCTTGTCCAATTAGGATTTTTAACCAATCTTGTGCATCCAATAGGTGTTTTGTGTCATTGGATGATCAATTAGGTCATTTTCGTCCTCCCTAGGCTTATTCTTGTCCAATTAGGGTTTTTAACCAATCTTGTGCATCCAATAGGTGTGTTTGTGTCATTGGATGATCAATTAGGTCATTTTCGTCCTCCCTTGGTATATTCTTGTCCAATTAGGGTTTTTAACCAATCTTGTGCATCCAATAGGTGTGTTTGTGTCATTGGATGATCAATTAGGTCATTTTCGTCCTCCCTAGGCATATTCTTGTCCAATTAGGGTTTTTAACCAATCTTGTGCATCCAATAGGTGTGTTTGTGGCAATGGATGATCAATTAGGTCATTTTCGTCGTCCCTAGGCTTATTCTTGTCCAATTATGGTTTTTAACCAATCTTGTGCATCCAATAGGTGTGTTTGTGTCATTGGATGATCAATTAGGTCATTTTCGTCCTCCCTAGGCTTATTCTTGTCCAATTAGGGTTTTTAACTATTCTTGTGCATCCAATAGGTGTGTTTGTGTCATTGGATGATCAATTAGGTCATTTTCGTCCTCCCTAGGCTTATTCTTGTCCAATTAGGGTTTTTAACCAATCTTGTGCATCCAATAACTTTGTTTGTGTCATTGAATTAATATTTAGGTCATTTTTCTCCTCCCTAGGCATATTCTTGTCCAATTAGGGTTTTTAACCAATCTTGTGCATCCAATAGGTTTGTTTGTGTCATTGGATGATCAATTAGGTCATTTTCGTCCTCCCTAGGCTTATTCTTGTCCAATTAGGGTTTTTAACCAATCTTGTACATCTAATAAGTTCATTTGTGTCATTGGATTAACATTTAGGTCATTTTCGTCCTCCTTAGGCATATTCTTGTCCAATTAGGGTTTTTAACCCATCTTGTGCATCCAATAGGTGTATTTGTGTCATTGGATGATCAATTAGGTCATTTTCGTCCTCCCTAGGCATTTTCTGGTCCAATTAGGGTTTTTAACCGATCATGTGCATCCAATAGGTGTGTTTGTGTCATTGGATGATCAATTAGGTCATTTTCGTCCTCCCTAGGCTTATTCTTGTCCAATTAGGGTTTTTAACCAATCTTGTGCATCCAATAGGTGTGTTTGTGTCATTGGATGATCAATTAGGTCATTTTCGTCCTCCATAGGCTTATTCTTGTCCAATTAGGGTTTTTAACCAATCTTGTGCATCCAATAAGTTGAGTTGTGGCATTGGATTAACATTTAGGTCATTTCCATCCTTCCTAGGCTTATTCTTATCCAATTAGGGTTTTTAACCAATCTTGTGCATCCAATAAGTTCATTTGTGTTATTGGATTAACATTTACGTCATTTTCGTCCTCCCTAGGCATATTCTTGTCCAATTAGGGTTTTTAACCAATCTTGTGCATCCAATAGGTGTGTTTGTGGCAATGGATGATCAATTAGGTCATTTTCGTCCTCCCTAGGCTTATTCTTTTCAAATTAGGGTTTTTAACCAATCTTGTGCATCCAATAGGTGTGTTTGTGTCATTGGATGATCAATTAGGTCATTTTCGTCCTCCCTAGGCATATTCTTGTCCAATTAGGGTTTTTAACCAATCTTGTGCATCCAATAGGTGTGTTTGTGTCATTGGATGATCAATTAGGTCATTTTCGTCCTCCCTAGGCTTATTCTTGTCCAATTAGGGTTTTTAACCAATCTTGTGCATCCAATAACTTTGTTTGTGTCCTTGAATTAATATTTAGGTCATTTTCGTCCTCCCTAGGCATATTCTTGTCCAACTAGAGGTTTTTAACCAATCTTGTGCATCCAATAGGTGTGTTTCTGTCATTGGATGTCCAATTAGGATATTTTCGTCCTCCCTAGGCTTATTCTTGTCCAATAAGGGTTTTTAACCAATCTTGTGCATCCAATAAGTTCATTTGTGTCATTGGATTAACATTTAGGTCATTTTCGTCCTCCCTAGGCATATTCTTGTCCAATTAGGGTTTTTAACCAATCTTGTGCATCCAATAAGTTCATTTGTGTTATTGGATTAACATTTAGGTCATTTTCGTCCTCCCTTGGCATATTCTTGTCCAATTAGGGTTTTTAACCAATCTTGTGCATCCAATAGGTGTGGTTGTGTCATTGGATGATCAATTAGGTAATTTTTGTCCTCCCTAGACTTATTCTTGTCCAATTAGGGTTTTTAACCAATCTTGTGCATCCAATAAGTTTGTTTGTGTCATTGAATTAATATTTAGGTCGTTTTCGTCCTCCCTAGGCATATTCTTGCCCAATTAGGGTTTTTAACGAATCTTGTGCATCCAATAGGTGTGTTTGTGTCATTGGATGATCAATTAGGTCATTTTCGTCCTCCCTAGGCTTATTCTTGTCCAATTAGGGTTTTTAACCAATCTTGTGCATCCAATAGGTGTGTTTGTGTCATTGGATGATCAATTAGGTCATTTTCGTCCTCCCTAGGCTTATTCTTGTCCAATTATGGTTTTTAACCAATGTTGTGCATCCAATAGGTGTGTTTGTGTCATTGGATGATCAATTAGGTCATTTTCGTCCTCCCTAGGCATATTCTTGTCCAATTAGGGTTTTTAACCAATCTTGTGCATCCAATAGGTGTGTTTCTGTCATTGGATGATCAATTAGGTCATTTTCGTCCTCCCTAGGCATATTCTTGTCCAATTAGGGTTTTTAACCAATCTTGTGCATCTAGTAGGTGTGTTTGTGTCATTGGATGATCAATTAGGTCATTTTCGTCCTCCCTAGGCTTATTCTTGACCAATTAGGATTTTTAACCAATCTTGTGCATCCAATAAGTTCATTTGTGTCATTAGATGATCAATTAGGTCATTTTCGTCCTCCCTAGGCATATTCTTGTCCAACTAGGGTTATTAACCAATCTTGTGCATCCAATAGGTGTGTTTGTGTCATTGGATGATCAATTAAGTCATTTTCTTCCTCCCTTGGCATATTCTTGTCCAATTAGGGTTTTTAACGAATCTTGTGCATCCAATAGGTGTGTTTGTGTCATTGGATGATCAATTAGGTCATTTTCGTCCTCCCTAGGCATATTCTTGTCCAATTAGGGTTTTTAACCAATCTTGTGCATCCAATAGGTGTGTTTGTGTCATTGGATGATCAATTAGGTCATTTTCGTCCTCCCTAGGCTTATTGTTATCCAATTAGGGTTTTTAACCAATCTTGTGCATCCAATAAGTTGAGTTGTGTCATTGGATTAACATTTAGGTCATTTTCGTTCTCCCTACGCTTATTCTTGTCCAATTAGAGTTTTTAACCAATCTTGTGCATCCAATAGGTGTGTTTGTGTCATTGGATGATCAATTAGGTCATTTTCGTCGTCCCTAGGCTTATTCTTGTCCAATTAGGGTTTTTAACCAATGTTGTGCATCCGATAAGTTTGTTTGTGTCATTGAATTAATATTTAGGTCATTTTCGTCCTCCTTAGGCATATTCTTGTCCAATTAGGGTTTTTCACCAATCTTGTGCATCCAATAGGTGTGTTTGTGTCATTGGATGATCAATTAGGTCATTTTCGTCCTCCCTAGGCTTTTTCTTGTCCAATTAGGGTTTTTAACCAATCTTGTGCATCCAATAAGTTGAGTTGTGTCATTGGATTAACATTTAGGTCATTTTCGTCATCCCTAGGCTTATTCTTGTCCAATTAGGGTTTTTAACCAATCTTGTACATCCAATAGGTGTGTTTGTGTCATTGGATGATCAATTAGGGCATTTTCGTCCTCCATAGGCTTATTCTTGTCCAATAAGGGTTTTTAACCAATCTTCTACATCCAATAAGTTGAGTTGTGTCATTGGATTAACATTTAGGTCATTTTCGTCCTCCCTAGGCTTATTCTTGTCCAATTAGGGTTTTTAACCAATCTTGTGCATCCAATAAGTTCATTTGTGTCATTGGATTTACATTTAGGTCATTTTCGTCCTCCCTAGGCATATTCTTGTCCAATTAGGGTTTTTAACCAATCTTGTGCATCCAATAGGTGTGTTTGTGTCATTGGATGATCAATTAGGTTATTTTCGTCCTCCCTAGGCATATTCTTGTCCAATTAGGGTTTTTAACTAATCTTGTGCATCCAATACGTTCATTTGTGTCATTGGATGATCAATTAGGTCATTTACGTCCTCCCTAGGCTTATTCTTGTCCAATTTGGGTTTTTAACCAATCTTGTGCATCCAATAACTTTGTTTGTGTCATTGAATTAATATTTATGTCATTTTCGTCCTCCCTAGGCATATTCTTGTCCAATTAGGGTTTTTAACCAATCTTGTGCATCCAATAGGTGTGTTTGTGTCATTGGATGATCAATTAGGTCATTTTCGTCCTCCCTAGGCTTATTCTTGTCCAATTAGGGTTTTTAACCAATCTTGTACATCTAATAAGTTCATTTGGGTCATTGGATTAACATTTAGGTCATTTTCGTCCTCCCTAGGCATATTCTTGTCCAATTAGGATTTTTAACCCATCTTGTGCATCCAATAGGTGTGTTTGTGTCATTGGATGATCAATTAGGTCATTTTCGTCCTCCCTAGGCTTATTCTTGTCCAATTAGGGTTTTTAACCAATCTTGTGCATCCAATAACTTTGTTTGTGTCATTGAATTAATATTTAGGTCATTTTCCTCCTCCCTAGGCATATTCTTGTCCAATTAAGGTTTTTAACCAATCTTGTGCATCCAATAGGTGTGTTTGTGTCATTGGATGATCAATTAGGTCATTTTCGTCCTCCCTAGGCATATTCTTGTCCAATTAGGGTTTTTAACTAATCTTGTGCATCCAATAAGTTGAGTTGTGTCATTGGATTAACATTTAGGTCATTTTCGTCATCCCTAGGCTTATTCTTGTCCAATTAGGGTTTTTTACCAATCTTGTGCATCCAATAGGTGTGTTTGTGTCATTGGATGATCAATTAGGTCATTTTCGTCCTCCCTAGGCATATTCTTGTCCAATTAGGGTTTTTAACCAATCTTGTGCATCCAATAGGTGTGTTTGTGTCATTGGATGATCAATTAGGTCATTTTCGTCCTCCCTAGGCATATTCTTGTCCAATTAGGGTTTTTAACCAATCTTGTGCATCCAATAGGTATTTTTGTGTCATTGGATGATCAATTAGGTCATTTTCGTCCTCCCTAGGCATATTCTTGTCCAATTAGGGTTTTTAACCAATCTTGTGCATCCAATAGGTGTGTTTGTGTCATTGGATGATCAATTAGGTCATTTTCGTCCTCCCTAGGCATATTCTTGTCCAATTAGGGTTTTTAACCAATCTTGTGCATCCAATAAGTTTCTTTGTGTCATTGGATGATCAATTAGGTCATTTTCGTCCTCCCTAGGCATATTCTTGTCCAATTAGGGTTTTTAACCAATCTTGTGCATCCAATAGGTGTGTTTGTGTCATTGGATGATCAATTAGGTCATTTTCGTCCTCTCTAGGCTTATTCTTTTCCAATTAGGGTTTTTAACCAATCTTGTGCATCCAATAGGTGTGTTTGTGTCATTGGATGATCAATTAGGTCATTTTCGTCCTCCCTAGGCATATTCTTGTCCAATTAGGGTTTTTAACCAATCTTGTGCATCCAATAGGTGTGTTTGTGTCATTGGATGATCAATTAGGTCATTTTCGTCCTCCCTAGGCTTATTCTTGTCCAATTAGGGTTTTTAACCAATCTTGTGCATCCAATAGGTGTGTTTGTGTCATTTGATGATCAATTAGGTCATTTTCGTCCTCCCTAGGCATATTCTTGTCCAACTAGGGTTTTAAACCAATCTTGTGCATCCAATAGGTGTGTTTGTGTCATTGGATGATCAATTAGGTCATTTTCGTCCTCCCTAGGCTTATTCTTGTCCAATTAGGGTTTTTAACCAATCTTGTGCATCCAATAAGTTAAGTTGTGTCATTGGATTAACATTTAGGTCATTTACGTTCTCCCTACGCTTATTCTTGTCCAATTAGGGTTTTTAACCAATCTTGTGCATCCAATAGGTGTGTTTGTGTCATTGGATGATCAATTAGGTCATTTTCGTCCTCCCTAGGCATATTCTTGTCCAATTAGGGTTTTTAACCAATCTTGTGCATCCAATAGGTGTGTTTGTGTCATTGGATGATCAATTAGGTCATTTTCGTCCTCCCTAGGCATATTCTTGTCCAATTAGGGTTTTTAACCAATCTTGTGCATCCAATAGGTGTGTTTGTGTCATTGGATGATCAATTAGGTCATTTTCGTCCTCCCTAGGCTTATTCTTGTCCAATTAGGGTTTTTAACCAATCTTGTGCATCCTATAGGTGTGGTTGTGTCATTGGATGATCAATTAGGTCATTTTCGTCCTCCCTATGCTTATTCTTGTCCAACTAGGGTTTTTAACCAATCTTGTGCATCCAATAAGTTTGTTTGTGTCATTGAATTAATATTTAGGTGACTTTCGTCCTCCCTAGGCATATTCTTGTCCAATTAGGGTTTTTAACCAATCTTGTGCATCCAATAGGTGTGTTTGTGTCATTGGATGATCAATTAGGTCATTTTCGTCCTCCCTAGGCATATTCTTGTCCAATTAGGGTTTTTAACCAATCTTGTGCATCCAATAGGTGTGTTTGTGTCATTGGATGATCAATTAGGTCATTTTCGTCCTCCCTAGGCTTATTCTTGTCCAATTAGGGTTTTTAACCAATCTTGTGCATCTAATAGGTGTGTTTGTGTCATTGGATGATCAATTAGTTCATTTTCGTCCTCCCTAGGCTTATTCTTGTCAAATTAGGGTTTTTAACCAATCTTGTGCATCCAATAAGTTGAGTTGTGTCATTGGATTAACATTTAGGTCATTTTCGTCCTCCCTAGGCATATTCTTGTCCAATTAGGGTTTTTAACCAATCTTGTGCATCCAATACGTGTGTTTGTGTCATTGGATGATCAATTAGGTCATTTTCGTCCTCCCTAGGCATATTCTTGTCCAATTAGGGTTTTTAACCAATCTTGTGCATCCAATAGGTGTGTTTCTTTCATTGGATGATCAATTAGGTCATTTTCGTCCTCCCTAGGCATATTCTTGTCCAATTAGGGTTTTTAACCAATCTTGTGCATCTAGTAGGTGTGTTTGTGTCATTGGATGATCAATTAGGTCATTTTCGTCCTCCCTAGGCTTATTCTTGTCCAATTAGGATTTTTAACCAATCTTGTGCATCCAATAAGTTCATTTGTGTCATTAGATGATCAATTAGGTCATTTACGTCCTCCCTAGGCATATTCTTGTCCAACTAGGGTTATTAACCAATCTTGTGCATCCAATAGGTGTGTTTGTGTCATTGGATGATCAATTAAGTCATTTTCATCCTCCCTTCGCATATTCTTGTCCAATTAGGGTTTTTAACGAATCTTGTGCATCCAATAGGTGTGTTTGTGTCATTGGATGATCAATTAGGTCATTTTCGTCCTCCCTAGGAATATTCTTGTCCAATTAGGGTTTTTAACGAATCTTGTGCATCCAATAGGTATGTTTGTGTCATTGGATGATCAATTAGGTCATTTTCGTCCTCCCTAGGCTTATTCTTGTCCAATTAGGGTTTTTAACCGATCTTGTGCATCCAATAGGTCTGTTTGTGTTATTGGATGATCAATTAGGTCATTTTCGTCCTCCCTAGGCATATTCTTGTCCAATTAGTGTTTTTAACCAATCTTGTGCATCCAATAGGTGTGTTTGTGTCATTGGATGATCTATTAGGTCATTTTCGTCCTCCCTAGGCTTATTCTTGTCCAATTAGTGTTTTTAACCAATCTTGTGCATCCAATAAGTTGAGTTGTGTCATTGGATTAACATTTAGGTCATTTTCGTCCTCCCTAGGCTTATTCTTGTCCCATTAGGGTTTTTAACCAATCTTGTGCATCCAATACGTTCATTTGTGTCATTGGATTAACATTTAGGTCATTTTCGTCCTCCCTAGGCATATTCTTGTCCAATTAGAGTTTTAGACCAATCTTGTGCATCCAATAGGTGTGTTTGTGTCATTGGATGATCAATTAGTTTATTTCCGTCCTCCCTAGGCTTATTCTTGTCCAATTAAGGTTTTTAACTAATCTTGTGCATCCAATAAGTTCATTTGTGTCATTGGATGATCAATTAGGTCATTTTTGTCGTCCCTAGGCATATTCTTGTCCAATTAGGGTTTTTAACCAATCTTGTGCATCCAATAGGTGTGTTTGTGTCATTGGATGATCAATTAGGTCATTTTTGTCCTCCCTAGGCTTATTCTTGTCCAATTAGGGTTTTTAACCGATCTTGTGCATCCAATAAGTTGAGTTGTGTCATTGGATTAACATTTAGGTCATTTTCGTTCTCCCTAGGCTTATTCTTGTCTAATTAAGGTTTTTAACCAATCTTGTGCATCCAATAGGTGTGTTTGTGTCATTGGATGATCAATTAGGTCATTTTCGTCCTCCCTAGGCTTATTCTTGTCCAATTAGGGTTTTTAACCAATCTTGTGCATCCAATAGGTGTGTTTGTGTCATTGGATGATCAATTAGGTCATTTTCGTCCTCCCTAGGCTTATTCTTGTCCAATTAGGGTTTTTAACCAATCTTGTGCATCCAATAGGTGTGTTTGTGTGATTGGATGATCAATTAGGTCATTTTCGTACTCCCTAGGCTTATTCTTGTCCAATTAGGGTTTTTAACAAATCTTGTGCATCCAATAAGTTCATTTGTGTCATTGGATTATCAATTAGGTCATTTTCGTCCTCCCTAGGCATATTCTTGTCCAACTAGGGTTTTTAACCAATCTTGTGCATCCAATAGGTGTGTTTGTGTCATTGGATGATCAATTAGGTTATTTTCGTCCTCCCTAGGCTTATTCTTGCCCAATTAGGGTGTTTAACCAATCTTGTACATCCAATAAGTTGAGTTGTGTCATTGGATTAACATTTAGGTCGTTTTCGTCCTCCCTAGGCATATTCTTGTCCAATTAGGGTTTTTAACCAATCTTGTGCATCCAATAGGTGTGTTTGTGTCATTGGATGATCAATTAGGTCATTTTCGTCCTCCCTAGGCTTATTCTTGTCCAATTAGGGTTTTTAACCAATCTTGTGCATCCAATAAGTACATTTGTGTCATGGGATTATCAATTAGGTCATTTTCGTCCTCCCTAGGCATATTCTTGTCCAACTAGGGTTTTTAACCAATCTTGTGCATCCAATAGGTGTGTTTGTGTCATTGGATGATCAATTAGGTCATTTTCGTCCTCCCTAGGCTTATTCTTGTCCAATTAGGGTTTTTAACCAATCTTGTGCATCCAATAGGTGTGTTTGTGTCATTGGATGATCAATTAGGTCATTTTTGTCCTCCCTAGGCTTATTCTTGTCCGATTAGGGTTTTTAACCAGTCTTGTGCATCCAATAGGTGTGTTTGTGTCATTGGATGATCAATTAGGTCATTTTCGTCCTCCCTAGGCTTATTTTTGTCCAATTAGGGTTTTTAATAAATCTTGTGCATCCAATAAGTTCATTTGTGTCATTGGATGATCAATTAGGTCATTTTCGTCCTCCCTAGGCATATTCTTGTACAACTAGGGTTTTTAATCAATCTTGTGCATCCAATAAGTTCATTTGTGTCATTGGATGATCAATTAGGTCATTTTCGTCCTCCCTAGGTATATTTTTGTCCAACTAGGGTTTTTAACCAATCATGTGCATCCAATAGGTGTGTTTGTGTCATTGGATGATCAATTAGGTCATTTTCGTCCTCCCTAGGCTTATTCTTGTCCAATTAGGGTTTTTAACCAATCTTGTGCATCCAATAGGTGTGTTTGTGTCATTGGATGATCAATTAGGTCATTTTCGTCCTCCCTAGGCTTATTCTTGTCCAATTAGGGTTTTTAACCAATCTTGTGCATCCAATAGGTGTGTTTGTGTCATTGGATGATCAATTAGGTCATTTTTGTCCTCCCTAGGCTTATTCTTGTCCAATTAGGGTTTTTAACCAATCTTGTGCATCAAATAAGTTCATTTGTGTCATTGGATTAACATTTAGGTCATTTTCGTCCTCCCTAGGCATATTCTTGTCCAATTAGGGTTTTTAACCAATCTTGTGCATCCAATAGGTGTGTTTGTGTCATTGGATGATGAATTAGGTCATTTTCATCCTCCCTAGGCATATTCTTGTCCAATTAGGGTTTTTAACCAATCTTGTGCATCCAATAGGTGTGTTTGTGTCATTGGATGATCAATTAGGTCATTTTCGTCCTCCCTAGGCTTATTCTTGTCCAATTAGGGTTTTTATCTAATCTTGTGCATCCAATAGGTGTGTTTGTGTCATTGGATGATCAATTAGGTCATTTTCGTCCTCCCTAGGCTTATTCTTGTCCAATTAGGGTTTTTAACCAATCTTGTGCATCCAATAGGTGTGTTTGTGTCATTGGATGATCAATTAGGTCATTTTTGTCCTCCCTAGGCTTATTCTTGTCCAATTAGGGTTTTTAACCAATCTTGTGCATCCAATAGGTGTGTTTGTGTCATTGGATGATCAATTAGGTCATTATCGTACTCCCTAGGCTTATTCTTGTCCAATTAGAGTTTTTAACCAATCTTGTGCATCCAATAACTTTGATTGTGTCATTGAATTAATATTTAGGTCATTTTCGTCCTCCCTAGGCATATTCTTGTCCAATTAGGGTTTTTAACCAATCTTGTGCATCCAATAGGTGTGTTTGTGTCATTGGATGATCAATTAGGTCATTTTCGTCCTCCCTAGGCTTATTCTTGTCCAATTAGGGTTTTTAACCAATCTTGGGCATCCAATAAGTTCATTAGTGTCATTGGATGATCAATTAGGTCATTTTCGTCCTCCCTAGGCATGTTCTTGTCCAACTAGGGTTTTTAACCAATCTTGTGCATCCAATAGGTGTGTTTGTGTCATTGGATGATCAATTAGGTTATTTTCGTCCTCCCTAGGCATATTCTTGTCCAATTAGGGTTTTTAACCAATCTTGTGCATCCAATACGTTCATTTGTGTCATTGGATGATCAATTAGGTCATTTTCGTCATCCCTAGGCATATTCTTGTCCAATTAGGGTTTTAAACCAATTTTGTGCATCCAATACGTTCATTTGTGTCATTGGATGATCAATTAGGTCATTTTCGTCCTCCCTAGGCATATTCTTGTCCAATTAGGGTTTTTAACCAATCTTGTGCATCCAATAGGTGTGTTTGTGTCATTGGATGATCAATTAGGTCATTTTCGTCCTCCCTAGGCATATTCTTGTCCAATTAGGGTTTTTAACCAATCTTGTGCATCCAATAGGTGTGTTTGTGTCATTGGATGATCAATTAGGTCATTTTCGTCATCCCTAGGCTTATTCTTGTCCAATTAGGGTTTTTAACCAATCTTGTGCATCCAATAAGTTCATTTGTGTCATTGGATTAACATTTAGGTCATTTTCGTCCTCCATAGGCATATTCTTGTCCAATTAGGGTTTTTAACCATTCTTGTGCTTCCAATAGGTGTGTTTGTGTCATTGGATGATCAATTAGGTCATTTTCGTCCTCCCCAGGCTTATTCTTGCCCAATTAGGGTTTTTAACCAATCTTGTGCATCCAATAAGTTCATTTGTGACATTGGATTAACATTTAGGTCATTTTCGTCCTCCATAGGCATATTCTTTTCCAATTAGGGTTTTTAACCATTCTTGTGCTTCCAATAGGTGTGTTTGTGTCATTGGATGATCAATTAGGTCATTTTCGTCCTCACTAGGCTTATTCTTGTCCAATTAGGGTTTTTAACCAATCTTGTGCATCCAATAGGTGCGTTTGTGTCATTGGATGATCAATTAGGTCATTTTCGTCCTCCCTAGGCTTATTCTTGTCCAATTAGGGTTTTTAACCAATCTTGTGCATCCAATAACTTTGTTTGTGTCATTGAATTAATATTTAGGTCATTCTCGTCCTCCCTAGGCATATTCTTGTCCAATTAGGGTTTTTAACCAATCTTGTGCATCCAATAGGTGTGTTTGTGTCATTGGATGATCAATTAGGTCATTTTCGTCCTCCCTAGGCTTATTCTTGTCCAATTAGGTTTTTAACCAATCTTGTGCATCCAATATGTATGTTTGTGTCATTCGATGATCAATTAGGTCGTATTCGTCCTCCCTAGGCTTATTCTTGTCCAATTAGGGTTTTTAACCAATGTTGTGCATCCAATAAGTTCGTTTGTGTCATTGAATTAACATTTAGGTCATTTTCGTCCTCCCTACTCATATTCTTGTCAAATTAGGGTTTTTAACCAATCTTGTGCCTTCAATAGGTGTGTTTGTGTCATTGGATGATCAATTTGGTCATTTTCGTCCTCCCTAGGCATATTCTTGTCCAATTAGGGTTTTTAACCAATCTTGTGCATCCAATAGGTGTGTTTGTGTCATTGGATGATCAATTAGGTCATTTTCGTCCTCCCTAGGCTTATTCTTGTCCAATTAGGGTTTTTAACCAATCTTGTGCATCCGATAAGTTTATTTGTGTCATTGAATTAATATTTAGGTCATTTTTGTCCTCCCTAGGCATATTCTTGTCCAATTAGGGTTTTTAACCAATCTTGTGCATCCAATAGGTGTGTTTGTGTCATTGGATGATCAATTAGGTCATTTTCGTCCTCCCTAGGCATATTCTTGTCCAATTAGGGTTTTTAACCAATCTTGTGCATCCAATAGGTGTGTTTGTGTCATTGGATGATCAATTAGGTCATTTTCGTCCTCCCTAGGCTTATTCTTGTCCAATTAGGGTTTTTAACCAATCTTGTGCATCTAATAGGTGTGTTTGTGTCATTGGATGATCAATTAGTTCATTTTCGTCCTCCCTAGGCTTATTCTTGTCAAATTAGGGTTTTTAACCAATCTTGTGCATCCAATAAGTTGAGTTGTGTCATTGGATTAACATTTAGGTCATTTTCGTCCTCCCTAGGCATATTCTTGTCCAATTAGGGTTTTTAACCAATCTTGTGCATCCAATACGTGTGTTTGTGTCATTGGATGATCAATTAGGTCATTTTCGTCCTCCCTAGGCATATTCTTGTCCAATTAGGGTTTTTAACTAATCTTGTGCATCCAATAAGTTCATTTGTGTCATTGGATGATCAATTAGGTCATTTTCGTCCTCCCTAGGCATATTCTGGTCCAATTAGGGTTTTTAACCAATCTTGTGCATCCAATAGGTGTGTTTGTGTCATTGGATGATCAATTAGGTCATTTTCGTCCTCCCTAGGCTTATTCTTGTCCAATTAGGGTTTTTAACCAATCTTGTGCATCCAATAGGTGTGTTTGTGTCATTGGATGATCAATTAGGTCATTTTCGTCCTCCCTAGGCATATTCTTGTCCAATTAGGGTTTTTAACCAATCTTGTGCATCCTATAGGTGTGTTTGTGTCAATGGATGATCAATTAGGTCATTTTCGTCCTCCCTAGGCTTATTCTTGTCCAATTAGGGTTTTTAACCAATCTTGTGTATCCAATAGGTGTGTTTGTGTCATTGGATGATCAATTAGGTCATTTTCGTCCTCCCTTGGCTTATTCTTGTCCAATTAGAGTTTTTAACCAATCTTGTGCATCCAATAACTTTGTTTGTGTCATTGAATTAATATTTAGGTCATTTTCTTCCTCCCTAGGCATATTCTTGTCCAATTAGGGTTTTTAACCAATCTTGTGCATCCAATAGGTGTGTTTGTGTCATTGGATGATCAATTAGGTCATTTTCGCCCTCCCTAGGCTTATTCTTGTCCAAATTGGGTTTTTAACCAATCTTGTGCATCCAATAACTTTGTTTGTGTCATTGAATTAATATTTAGGTCATTTTCGTCCTCCCTAGGCATATTCTTGTCCAATTAGGGTTTTTAACCAATCTTGTGCATCCAATAGGCGTGTTTTTGTCATTGGATGATCAATTAGGTGATTTTCGCCCTCCCTAGGCTTATTCTTGTCCAATTAGGGTTTTTAACCAATCTTTTGCATCCAATACGTTCATTTGTGTCATTGGATTAACATTTAGGTCATTTTCGTCCTCCCTAGGCATATTCTTGTCCAATTAGGGTTTTTAACCAATCTTGTGCATCCAATAGGTGTGTTTGTGTCATTGGATGATCAATTAGGTCATTTTCGTCCTCCCTAGGCTTATTCTTGTCCAATTAGGGTTTTTAACCAATCTTGTGCATCCAATAGGTGTGTTTGTGTCATTGGATGATCAATTAGGTCATTTTCGTCCTCCCTAGTCTTATTCTTGTCCAATTAGGGTTTTTAACCAATCTTGTGCATCCAATAACTTATATTGTGTCATTGAATTAATATTTAGGTCATTTTCGTCCTCCCTAGGCATATTCTTGTCCAATTAAAGTTTTTAACCAATCTTATGCATCCAATAGGTGTGTTTGTGTCATTGGATGATCAATTAGGTCATTTTCGTCCTCCCTAGGCTTATTCTTGCCCAATTAGGGTTTTTAACCAATCTTGTGCATCCAATAAATTCATTTGTGTCATTGGATAAACATTTAGGTCATTTTCGTCCTCCATAGGCATATTCTTGTCCAATTAGGGTTTTTAACCATTCTTGTGCTTCCAATAGGTGTGTTTGTGTCATTGGATGATCAATTAGGTCATTTTCGTCCACACTAGGCTTATTCTTGTCCAATTAGGGTTTTTAACCAATCTTGTGCATCCAATAGGTTTGTTTGTGTCATTGGATGATCAATTAGGTCATTTTCGTCCTCCCTAGGCTTATTCTTGTCCAATTAGGGTTTTTAACCAATCTTGTACATCCAATAGGTGTGTTTGTGTCATTGGATGATCAATTAGGTCA
>JBBPBR010001789.1:37654-72968 GCA_037974775.1 Cicer pinnatifidum
CGTCCTCCCTAGGCTTATTCTTGTCCAATTAAGGTTTTTAACTAATCTTGTGCATCCAATAAGTTCATTTGTGTCATTGGATGATCAATTAGGTCATTTTTGTCGTCCCTAGGCATATTCTTGTCCAATTAGGGTTTTTAACCAATCTTGTGCATCCAATAGGTGTGTTTGTGTCATTGGATGATCAATTAGGTCATTTTTGTCCTCCCTAGGCTTATTCTTGTCCAATTAGGGTTTTTAACCGATCTTGTGCATCCAATAAGTTGAGCTGTGTCATTGGATTAACATTTAGGTCATTTTCGTTCTCCCTAGGCTTATTCTTGTCTAATTAAGGTTTTTAACCAATCTTGTGCATCCAATAGGTGTGTTTGTGTCATTGGATGATCAATTAGGTCATTTTCGTCCTCCCTAGGCTTATTCTTGTCCAATTAGGGTTTTTAACCAATCTTGTGCATCCAATAACTTTGTTTGTGTCATTGAATTAATATTTAGGTCATTTTCCTCCTCCCTAGGCATATTCTTGTCCAATTAGGGTTTTTAACCAATCTTGTGCATCCAATAGGTTTGTTTGTGTCATTGGATGATCAATTAGGTCATTTTCGTCCTCCCTAGGCTTATTCTTGTCCAATTAGGGTTTTTAACCAATCTTGTACATCCAATAGGTGTGTTTGTGTCATTGGATGATCAATTAGGTCATTTTCGTCCTTCCTAGGCATATTCTTGTCCAATTAGGGTTTTTAACCAATCTTGTGCATCCAATAGGTGTGTTTCTGTCATTGGATGATCAATTAGGTCATTTTCGTCCTCCCTAGGCATATTCTTGTCCAATTAGGGTTTGTAACCAATCTTGTGCATCCAATAGGTGTGTTTGTGTCATTGGATGATCAATTAGGTCACTTTCGTCCTCCCTACGCTTATTCTTGTCCAATTAGGTGTTTTAACCAATCTTGTGCATCCAATAAGTTGAGTTGTGTCATTGGATTAACATTTAGGTCATTTTCGTTCTCCCTAGGCTTATTCTTGTCCAATTAGGGTTTTTAACCAATCTTGTGCATCCAATAGGTGTGTTTGTGTCATTGGATCATCAATTAGGTCATTTTCGTCCTCCCTAGGCTTATTCTTGTCCAATTAGGGTTTTTAACCAATCTTGTGCATCCAATAAGTTCATTAGTGTCATTGGATGATCAATTAGGTCATTTTCGTCCTCCCTAGGCATGTTCTTCTCCAACTAGGGTTTTTAACCAATCTTGTGCATCCATTAGGTGTGTTTGTATTATTGGATGATCAATTAGGTCATTTTCGTCCTCCCTAGGCATATTCTTGTCCAATTAGGGTTTTTAACCAATCTTGTGCATCCAATAAGTTGAGTTGTGTCATTGGATTAACATTTAGGTCATTTTCGTTCTCCCTAGGCTTATTCTTGTCCAATTAGGGTTTTTAACCAATCTTGTGCATCCAATAAGTTCATTTGTGTTATTGGATTAACATTTAGGTCATATTCGTCCTCCCTAGGCATATTCTTGTCCAATTAGGGTTTTTAACCAATCTTGTGCATCCAATACGTGTGTTTGTGTCATTGGATGATCAATTAGGTCATTTTCGTCCTCCCTAGGCATATTCTTGTCCAATTAGGGTTTTTAACCAATCTTGTGCATCCAATAAGTTCATTAGTGTCATTGGATGATCAATTAGGTCATTTTCGTCCTCCCTAGGCAGGTTCTTGTCCAACTAGGGTTTTTAACCCATCTTGTGCATCCAATAGGTGTGTTTGTATCATTGGATGATCAATTAGGTCATTTTCATCCTCCCTAGGCATATTCTTGTCCAATTAGGGTTTTTAACCAATCTTGTGCATCCAATAAGTTGGGTTGTGTCATTTGATTAACATTTAGGTCATTTTCGTTCTACCTAGGCTTATTCTTGTCCAATTAGGGTTTTTAACCAATCTTCTGCATCCAATAACTTTGTTTGTGTCATTGAATTAATATTTAGGTCATTTACGTCCTCCCTAGGCATATTCTTGTCCAATTAGGGTTTTTAACCAATCTTGTGCATCCAATAAAGTTCATTTGTGTCATTGGATTAATATTTAGGTCATTTTCGTCCTCCCTAGGCATATTCTTGTCCAATTAGGGTTTTTAACCAATCTTGTGCATCCAATAGGTGTGTTTGTGTCATTGGATGATCAATTACGTCATTTTCGTCCTCCCTAGGCATATTCTTGTCCAATTAGGGTTTTTAACCAATCTTGTGCATCCAATAGGTGTGTTTGTGTCATTGGATGATCAATTAGGTTATTTTCGTCCTCCCTAGGCTTATTCTTGTCCAATTAGGGTTTTTAACCAATCTTGTACATCCAATAAGTTGAGTTGTGTCATTGGATTAACATTTAGGTCATTTTCGTTCTCCCTAGGCTTATTCTTGTCCAATTAGGGTTTTTAACCAATCTTGTGCATCCAATAAGTTCATTTGTGTTATTGGATTAACATTTAGGTCATATTCGTCTTCCCAAGGCATATTCTTGTCCAATTAGGGTTTTTAACCAATCTTGTGCATCCAATAGGTGTGTTTGTGTCATTGGATGATCAATTAGGTCATTTTCGTCCTCCCTAGGCATATTCTTGTCCAATTAGGGTTTTTAACCAATCTTGTGCATCCAATAAGTTCATTAGTGTCATTGGATGATCAATTAGGTCATTTTCGTCCTCCCTAGGCATGTTCTTGTCCAACTACGGTTTTTAACCAATCTTGTGCATCCAATAGGTGTGTTTGTATCATTGGATGATCAATTAGGTCATTTTCGTCCTCCCTAGGCATATTCTTGTCCAATTAGGGTTTTTAACCAATCTTGTGCATCCAATAAGTTTGTTTGTTTCATTGAATTAATATTTAGGTCATTTTCGTCCTCCCTAGGCATATTCTTGTCCTATTAGGGTTTTTAACAAATCTTGTGCATCCAATAGGTGTGTTTGTGTCATTGGATGATCAATTAGGTCATTTTCGTCCTCCCTAGGCTTATTCTTGTCCAATTAGGGTTTTTAACCAATCTTGTGCATCCAATAGGTGTGTTTGTGTCATTGGATGATCAATTAGGTCATTTTCGTCCTCCCTAGGCATATTCTTGTCCAATTAGGGTTTTTAACAAATCTTGTGCATCCAAAAGTTCATTTGTCTTATTGGATTAACATTTAGGTCATATTCGTCCTCCCTAGGCATATTCTTGTCCAATAAAGGTTTTTAACCAATGTTGTGCATCCAATAGGTGTGTTTGTGTCATTGGATGATCAATTAGGTCATTTTCGTCCTCCCTAGGCATATTCTTGTCCAATTTGGGTTTTTAACAAATCTTGTGCATCCAATAGGTGTGTTTGTGTCATTGGATGATCAATTAGGTCATTTTCGTCCTCCCAAGGCTTATTCTTGTCCAATTAGGGTTTTTAACCAATCTTGTGCATCCAATAGGTGTGTTTGTGTCATTGGATGATCAATTAGGTCATTTTCGTCCTCCCTAGGCTTATTCTTGTCCAATTAGGGTTTTTAACCAATCTTGTGCATCCAATAGGTGTGTTTGTGTCTTTGGATGATCAATTAGGTCATTTTCGCCCTCCGTAGGCCTATTCTTGACCAATTAGGGTTTTTAACCAATCTTGTGCATCCGATATGTTTGTTTGTGTCATTGAATTAATATTTAGGTCATTTTCGTCCTCCCTAGGCTTATTTTTGTCCAATTAGGGTTTTTAACCAATCTTGTGCATCCAATAAGTTCATTTGTGTCATTGGATTAACATTTAGGTCATTTTCGTCCTCCCTAGGCATTTTCTTGTCCTATTAGGGTTTTTAACTAATCTTGTGCATCCAATAGGTGTGTTTGTGTCATTGGATGATCAATTAGGTTATTTTCATCCTCCCTAGGCTTATTCTTGTCCAATTAGGGGTTTTAACCAATCTTTTGCATCCAGTAGGTGTGTTTGTGTCATTGGATGACCAATTAGGTCATTTTCGTCCTCCCTAGGCATATTCTTGTCCAATTAGGGGTTTTAACCAATCTTTTGCATCCAATAGGTGTGTTTGTGTCATTGGATGACCAATTAGGTCATTTTCGTCCTCCCTAGGCATATTCTTGTCCAATTAAGGTTTTTAACCAATCTTGTGCATCCCATAGGTGTGTTTGTGGCAATGGATGATCAATTAGGTCATTTTCGTCCTCCCAAGGCTTATTCTTGTCCAATTAGGGTTTTTAACCAATCTTGTGCATCCAATAGGTGTGTTTGTGTCATTGGATGATCAATTAGGTCATTTTCGTCCTCCCTAGGCTTATTCTTGTCCAATTAGGGTTTTTAACCAATCTTGTGCATCCAATAGGTGTGTTTGTGTAATTGAATTAATATTTAGGTCATTTTCGTCCTCCCTAGGCATATTCTTGTCCAATTAGGGTTTTTAACCAATCTTGTGCATCCAATAGGTGTGTTTGTGTCATTGGATGATCAATTAGGTCATTTTCGTCCTCCCTAGGCATATTCTTGTCCAATTAGGGTTTTTAACCAATCTTGTGCATCCAATAGGTGTGTTTGTGTCATTGGATGATCAATTAGGTCATTTTCGTCCTCCCTAGGCTTATTCTTGTCCAATTAGGGTTTTTAACCAATCTTGTGCATCCAATAGGTGTGTTTGTGTCATTGGATGATCAATTAGGTTATTTTCTTCCTCCCTAGACTTATTCGTGTCCAATTAGGGTTTTTAACCAATCTTGTGCATCCAACAAGTTTGTTTATGTCATTGAATTAATATTTAGGTCATTTTCGTCCTCCCTAGGCATATTCTTGTCCAATTAGGGTTTTTAACCAATCTTGTGCATCCAATAGGTGTGTTTGTGTCATTGGATGATCAATTAGGTCATTTTCGTCCTCCCTAGGCTTATTCTTGTCCAATTAGGGTTTTTAACCAATCTTGTGCATCCAATAGGTGTGTTTGTGTCATTGGATGATCAATTAGGTCATTTTCGTCCTCCCTAGGCTTATTATTGGCCAATTAGGGTTTTTAACCAATCTTGTGCATGCAATAAGTTCATTTGTGTCATTGGATGATCAATTAGGTCCTTTTCGTCCTCCTTAGGCATATTCTTGTCCATCTAGGGTTTTAAACCAATCTTGTGCATCCAATAGGTGTGTTTGTGTCATTGGATGATCAATTAGGTTATTTTCGTCCTCCCTAGGCTTATTCTTGTCCAATTAGGGTTTTTAACCAATCTTGTGCATCCAATAGGTGTGTTTGTGTCATTGGATGACCAATTAGGTCATTGTCGTCCTCCCTAGGCATATTCTTGTCCAATTAGGGTTTTTAACCAATCTTGTGCATCCAATAGGTGTGTTTGTGTCATTGGATGATCAATTAGGTCATTTTCGTCCTCCCTAGGCATATTCTTGTCCAATTAGGGTTTTTAACCAATCTTGTGCATCCAATAGGTGTGTTTCTGTCATTGGATGATCAATTAGGTCATTTTCGTCCTCCCTAGGCATGTTCTTGTCCAACAAGGGTTTTTAACCAATTTTGTGCATCCAATAGGTGTGTTTGTGTCATTGGATGATCAATTAGGTCATTTTCGTCCTCCCTAGGCTTATTCTTGTCCAATTAGGGTTTTTAACCAAACTTGTGCATCCAATAAGTTCATTAGTGTCATTGGATGATCAATTAGGTCATTTTCGTCCTGTTTAGGCATGTTCTTGTCCAACTAGGGTTTTTAACCAATCTTGTGCATCCAATAGGTGTGTTTGTGTCATTGGATGATCAATTAGGTCATTTTCGTCCTCCCTAGGCTTATTCTTGTCCAACTAGGGTTTTTAACCAATCTTGTGCATCCAATAAGTTTATTTGTGTCATTGGATGATCAATTAGGTCATTTTCGTCCTCCCTAGGCATATTCTTGTCCAACTAGGGTTTTTAACCAATCTTGTGCATCCAATAGGTTTATTTGTGTCATTGGATGATCAATTAGGTCATTTTCGTCCTCCCTAGGCTTATTCTTGTCCAATTAGGGTTTTTAACCAATCTTGTGCATCCAATAGGTGTGTTTGTGTCATTGGATGATCAATTAGGTCATTTTTTTCCTCCCTAGGCTTATTCTGGTCCAATTAGGGTTTTTAACCAATCTTATGCATCCAATAGGTGTGTTTGTGTCATTGGATGATCAATTAGGTCATTTTCGTCCTCCCTAGGCTTATTCTTGTCCAATTAGGGTTTTTAACCAATCTTGTGCATCCAATAGGTGTGTTTGTGTCATTGGATGATCAATTAGGTCATTTTCGTCCTCCCTAGGCTTATTCTTGTCCAATTAGGGTTTTTAACCAATCTTGTGCATCCAAAAGGTGTGTTTGTGTCATTGGATGATCAATTAGGTCATTATCGTCCTCCCTAGACTTATTCTTGTCCAATTAGGGTTTTTAACCAATCTTGTGCATCCAATAGGTGTGTTTGTGTCATTGGATGATCAATTAGGTCATTTTCGTCCTCCCTAGGCTTATTCTTGTCCAATTAGGGTTTTTAACCAATCTTGTGCATCCAATAGGTGTGTTTGTGTCATTGGATGATCAATTAGGTCATTTTCGTCCTCCCTAGGTTTATTCTTGTCCAATATGGGTTTTTAACCAATCTTGTGCATCAAATAAGTTCATTAGTGTCATTGGATGATCAATTACGTCATTTTCCTCCTCCCTAGGCATGTTCTTGTCCAACTAGGGTTTTTAACCAATCTTGTGCATCCAATAGGTGTGTTTGTGTCATTGGATGATCAATTAGGTCATTTTCGTCCTCCCTAGGCTTATTCTTGTCCAATTAGGGTTTTTAACCAATCTTGTGCATCCAATAGGTGTGTTTGTGTCATTGGATGATCAATTAGGTCATTTTTGTCCTCCTTAGGCTTATTTTTGTCCAATTAGTGTTTTTAACCAATCTTGTGCATCCAATAAGTTCATTTGTGTCATTGGATGATCAATTAGGTCATTTTCGTCCTCCCTAGGCATATTCTTGTCCAACTAGGGTTTTTAACCAATCTTGTGCATCCAATAGGTGTGTTTGTGTCATTGGATGATCAATTAGGTCATTTTCGTCCTCCCTAGGCTTATTCTTGTCCAATTAGGGTTTTTAACCAATCTTGTGCATCCAATAGGTGTGTTTGTGTCATTGGATGATCAATTAGGTCATTTTCGTCCTCCCAAGGCTTATTCTTGTCCAATTAGAGTTTTTAACCAATCTTGTGCATCCAATAGGTGTGTTTGTGTCATTGGATGATCAATTAGGTCATTTTCGTCCTCCCTAGGCTTATTCTTGTCCAATTAGGGTTTTTAACCAATCTTGTGCATCCAATAGGTGTGTTTGTGTCATTGGATGATCAATTAGGTCATTTTCGTCCTCCCTAGGCATATTCTTGTCCAAATTCGGGTTTTTAACCAATCTTGTGCATCCAATAGGTGTGTTTGGTTCATTGGATGATCAATTAGGTCATTTTCATCCTCCCTAGGCATATTCTTGTCCAATTAGGGTTTTTAACCAATCTTGTGCATCCAATAGGTGTGTTTGTGTCATTGGATGATCAATTAGGTCATTTTCGTCCTCCCTAGGCTTATTCTTGTCCAATTAGGGTTTTTAACCAATCTTGTGCATCCAATAGGTGTGTTTGTGTCATTGGATGATCAATTAGGTCATTTTCTTCCTCCCTAGGCTTATTCTTGTCCAATTAGGGTTTTTAACCAATCTTGTGCATCCAATAACTTTGTTTATGTCATTGGATGATCAATTAGGTCATTTTCGTCCTCCCTAGGCTTATTCTGGTCCAATTAGGGTTTTTAACCAATCTTGTGCATCCAAAAAGTTTCTTTATGTCATTGAATTAATATTTAGGTCATTTTCGTCCTCCCTTGGCATATTCTTGTCCAATTAGGGTTTTTAACCAATCTTGTGCATCCAATAGGTGTGTTTGTGTCATTGGATGATCAATTAGGTCATTTTCGTCCTCCCTAGGCTTATTCTTGTCCAATTAGGGTTTTTAACCAATCTTGTGCATCCAATAGGTGTGTTTGTGTCATTGGATGATCAATTAGGTCATTTTCGTCCTCCCTAGGCTTATTCTTGTCCAATTAGGGTTTTTAACCAATCTTGTGCATCCAATAGGTGTGTTTGTGTCATTGGATGATCAATTAGGTCATTTTCGTCCTTTCTATGCTTATTTTTGTCCAATTAGGGTTTTTAAGCAATCTTGTGCATCCAATAAGTTCATTTGTGTCATTGGATGATCAATTAGGTCATTTTCGTCCTCCCTAGGCATATTCTTGTCCAACTAGGGTTTCTAACCAATCTTGTGCTTCCAATAGATGTGTTTGTGTCATTGGATGATCAATTAGGTCATTTTCGTCCTCCCTAGGCTTATTCTTGTCCAATTAGGGTTTTTAACCAATCTTGTGCATCCAATAGGTGTGTTTGTGTCATTGGATGATCAATTAGGTCATTTTCGTCCTCCCTAGGCTTATTCTTGTCCAATTAGGGTTTTTAACCAATCTTGTGCATCCAATAGGTGTGTTTGTGTCATTGGATGATCAATTAGGTCATTTTCGTCCTCCCTAGGCTTATTCTTGTCCAATTAGGGTTTTTAACCAATCTTGTGCATCCAATAAGTTCATTTGTGTCATTGGATGATCAATTAGGTCATTTTCGTCCTTCCTAGGCATATTCTTGATCAACTAGGGTTTTAAACCAATCTTGTGCATCCAATAGGTGTGTTTGTGTCATTGGATGATCAATTAGGTCATTTTCGTCCTCCCTAGGCTTATTCTTGTCCAATTAGGGTTTTTAACCAATCTTGTGCATCCAATAGGTGTGTTTGTGTCATTGGATGATCAATTAGGTCATTTTCGTCCTCCCTAGGCTTATTCTTGTCCAATTAGGGTTTTTAACCAATCTTGTGCATCCAATAGGTGTGTTTGTGTCATTGGATGATCAATTAGGTCATTTTCGTCCTCCCTAGGCTTATTCTTGTCCAATTAGGGTTTTTAACCAATCTTGTGCATCCAATAGGTGTGTTTGTGTCATTGGATGATCAATTAGGTCATTTATCGTCCTCCCTAGGCTTATTCTTGTCCAATTAGGGTTTTTAACCAATCTTGTGCATCCAATAGGTTGAGTTGTGTCATTGGATTAACATTTAGGTCATTTTCGTCCTCCCTAGGCATATTCTTGTCCAATTAGGGTTTTTAACCAATCTTGTGCATCCAATAGGTGTGTTTGTGTCATTGGATGATCAATTAGGTCATTTTCGTCCTCCCTAGGCTTATTCTTGTCCAATTAGGGTTTTTAACCAATCTTGTGCATCCAATAAGTTCATTTGTGTGATTGGATGATCAATTTGGTCATTTTCGTCCTTCCTAGGCATATTCTTGTCTAACTAGGGTTTTTAACCAGTCTTGTGCATCCAATAGGTGTGTTTGTGTCATTGGATGATCAATTAGGTCATTTTCGTCCTCCCAAGGCTTATTCTTGTCCAATTAGGGTTTTTAACCAATCTTGTGCATCCAATAAGTTGATTTGTGTCATTGGATTAACATTTAGGTCATCTTCTTCCTCCCTAGGCATATTCTTGTCCAATTGGGGTTTTTAACCAATCTTGTGCATCTAGTAGGTGTGTTTGTGTCAATGGATGATCAATTAGGTCATTTTCATCCTTCCTAGGCATATTCTTGTCCAACTAGGGTTATTAACCAATCTTGTGCATCCAATAGGTGTGTTTGTGTCATTGGATGATCAATTAAGTCATTTTCGTCCTCCCTTGGCATATTCTTGTCCAATTAGGGTTTTTAACGAATCTTGTGCATTTAATAGGTGTGTTTGTGTCATTGGATGATCAATTAGGTCATTTTCGTCCTCCCTAGGCATATTCTTGTCCAACTAGGGTTATTAACCAATCTTGTGCATCCAATAGGTGTGTTTGTGTCATTGGATGATCAATTAAGTCATTTTCGTCCTCCCTTGGCATATTCTTGTCCAATTAGGGTTTTTAACGAATCTTGTGCATCCAATAGGTGGGTTTGTGTCATTGGATGATCAATTAGGTCATTTTCGTCCTCCCTAGGAATATTCTTGTCCAATTAGGGTTTGTAACCAATCTTGTGCATCCAATAGGTGTGTTTGTGTCATTGGATGATCAATTAGGTCACTTTCGTCCTCCCTACGCTTATTCTTGTCCAATTAGGTGTTTTAACCAATCTTGTGCATCCAATAAGTTGAGTTGTGTCATTGGATTAACATTTAGGTCATTTTCGTTCTCCCTAGGCTTATTCTTGTCCAATTAGGGTTTTTAACCAATCTTGTGCATCCAATAGGTGTGTTTGTGTCATTGGATGATCAATTAGGTCATTTTCGTCCTCCCTAGGCATATTCTTGTCCAATTAGGGTTTTTAACCAATCTTGTGCATCCAATAGGTGTGTTTGTGTCATTGGATGATCAATTAGGTGATTTTCGTCCTCCCTAGGTTTATTCTTGTCCAATTAGGGTTTTTAACAAATCTTGTGCATCCAATAAGTTCATTTGTGTCGTTGGATGATCAATTAGGTCATTTTCGTCCTCCCTAGGCTTATTCTTGTCCAATTAGGGTTTTTAACCAATCTTGTGCATCCAATAGGTGTGTTTGTGTCATTGGATGATCAATTAGGTCATTTTTGTCCTCCCTAGGCTTATTCTTATCCAATTAGGGTTTTTAACCAATCTTGTGCATCCAATAAGTTCATTTGTGTCATTCGATTAACATTTAGGTCATTTTCGTCCTCCCTAGGCATATTCTTGTCCAATTAGGGTTTTTAACCAATCTTGTGCATCCAATAGGTGTGTTTGTGTCATTGGATGATCAATTAGTTCATCTTCGTCCTCCCTAGGCATATTCTTGTCCAATTAGGGTTTTTAACCAATCTTGTGCATCCAATAAGTTCATTTGTGTCATTGGATTAACATTTAGGTCATTTTCGTCCTCCCTAGGCATATTCTTGTCCAATTAGGGTTTTTAACCAATCTTGTGCATCCAATAGGTGTGTTTGTGTCATTGGATGATCAATTAGGTCATTTTCGTCCTCCCTAGGCTTATTCTTGTCCAATTAGGGTTTTTAACCAATCTTGTGCATCCAATAGGTGTGTTTGTGTCATTGGATGATCAATTAGGTCATTTTCGTCCTCCCTAGGCTTATTCTTGTCCAATTAGGGTTTTTAACCAATCTTGTGCTTCCAATAAGTTGAGTAGTGTCATTGGATTAACATTTAGGTCATTTTTGTCCTCCCTTGGTTTATTCTTGTCCAATTAGGGTTTTTAACCAATCTTGTGCATCCAATAAGTTTGTTTGTGTCATTGGATTATCAATTAGGTCATTTTCGTCCTCCCTAGGCTTATTTTTGTCCAATTAGGGTTTTTAACCAATCTTGTGCATCCAATAAGTTTGTTTGTGTCATTGAATTAATATTTAGGTCATTTTCGTCCTCCCTAGGCATATTCTTGTCCAATTAGGGTTTTTAACCAATCTTGTCCATCCAATACGTGTGTTTGTGTCATTGGATGATCAATTAGGTCATTTTCGTCCTCCCTAGGCATATTCTTGTCCAATTAGGGTTTTTAACCAATCTTGTGCATCCAATAGGTGTGTTTGTGTCATTGGATGATCAATTAGGTCATTTTCGTCCTCCCTAGGCTTATTCTTGTCCAATTAGGGTTTTTAACCAATCTTGTACATCTAATAAGTTCATTTGTGTCATTGGATTAACATTTAGGTCATTTTCGTCCTCCTTAGGCATATTCTTGTCCAATTAGGGTTTTTAACCCATCTTGTGCATCCAATAGGTGTATTTGTGTCATTGGATGATCAATTAGGTCATTTTCGTCCTCCCTAGGCATTTTTTGGTCCAATTAGGGTTTTTAACCAATCTTGTGCATCCAATAGGTGTGTTTGTGTCATTGGATGATCAATTAGGTCATTTTCGTCCTCCCTAGGCATATTCTTGTCCAATTAGGGTTTTTAACCAATCTTGTGCATCCAATAGGTGTGTTTGTGTCATTGGATGATCAATTAGGTCATTTTCGTCCTCCCTAGGCATATTCTTGTCCAATTAGGGTTTTTAACCAATCTTGTGCATCCAATAGGTGTGTTTGTGTCATTGGATGATCAATTAGGTTATTTTCGTCCTCCCTAAGCATATTCTTGTCCAATTAGGCTTTTTAACTAATCTTGTGCATCCAATACGTTCATTTGTGTCATTGGATGATCAATTAGGTCATTTTCGTCCTCCCTAGGCATATTCTTGTCCAATTAGGGTTTTTAACCAATCTTGTGCATCCAATAGGTGTGTTTGTGTCATTGGATGATCAATTAGGTCATTTTCGTCCTCCCTAGGCTTATTCTTGTCCCATTAGGGTTTTTAACCGATCTTGTGCATCCAATAGGTGTGTTTGTGTCATTGGATGATTAATTTGGTCATTTTCGTCCTCCCTAGGCAAATTCTTGTCCAATTAGGGTTTTTAACCAATCTTGTGCATCCAATAGGTGTGTTTGTGTCATTGGATGATCAATTAGGTTATTTTCGTCCTCCCTAGGCATATTCTTGTCCAATTAGGGTTTTTAACTAATCTTGTGCATCCAATACGTTCATTTGTGTAATTGGATGATCAATTAGGTCATTTTCGTCCTCCCTAGGCACATTCTTGTCCAATTAGGGTTTTAAAGCAATCTTGTGCATCCAATAGGTGTGTTTGTGTCATTGGATGATCAATTAGGTCATTTTCGTCCTCCCTAGGCATATTCTTGTCCAATTAGGGTTTTTAACCAATCTTGTGCATCCAATAGGTGTGTTTGTGTCATTGGATGATCAATTAGGTCCTTTTCGTCCTCCCTAGGCATATTCTTGTCCAATTAGGGTTTTTAACCAATCTTGTGCATCCAATAGGTGTGTTTGTGTCATTGGATGATCAATTAGGTTATTTTCGTCCTCCCTAGGCTTATTCTTGTCCAATTAGGGTTGTTAACCAATCTTGTGCATCCAATAGGTGTGTTTGTGTCATTGGATGATCAATTAGGTCATTTTCGTCCTCCCTAGGCTTATTCTTGTCCAATTAGGGTTTTTAACCAATCTTGTGCATCCAATAGGTGTGTTTGTGTCATTGGATGATCAATTAGGTCATTTTCGTCCTCCCTAGGCTTATTCTTGTCCAATTAGGGTTTTTAACCAATCTTGTGCATCCAATAGGTGTGTTTGTGTCATTGGATGATCAATTAGGTCATTTTCGTCCTTTCTATGCTTATTTTTGTCCAATTAGGGTTTTTAAGCAATCTTGTGCATCCAATAAGTTCATTTGTGTCATTGGATGATCAATTAGGTCATTTTCGTCCTCCCTAGGCATATTCTTGTCCAACTAGGGTTTCTAACCAATCTTGTGCTTCCAATAGATGTGTTTGTGTCATTGGATGATCAATTAGGTCATTTTCGTCCTCCCTAGGCTTATTCTTGTCCAATTAGGGTTTTTAACCAATCTTGTGCATCCAATAGGTGTGTTTGTGTCATTGGATGATCAATTAGGTCATTTTCGTCCTCCCTAGGCTTATTCTTGTCCAATTAGGGTTTTTAACCAATCTTGTGCATCCAATAGGTGTGTTTGTGTCATTGGATGATCAATTAGGTCATTTTCGTCCTCCCTAGGATTGTTCTCGTCCAATTAGGGTTTTTAACCAATCTTGTGCATCCAATAAGTTCATTTGTGTCATTGGATTAACATTTAGGTCATTTTCGTCCTCCCTAGGCATATTCTTGTCCAATTAGGGTTTTTAACCAATCTTGTGCATCCAACAGGTGTGTTTCTGTCATTGGATGATCAATTAGGTCATTTTCGTCCTCCCTAGGCTTATTCTTGTCCAATTAGGGTTTTTAACCAATCTTGTGCATGCAATAGGTGTGTTTGTGTCATTGGATGATCAATTAGGTCATTTTCGTCCTTCCTAGGCATATTCTTGTCCAATTAGGGTTTTTAACCAGTCTTGTGCATCCAATAGGTGTGTTTGTGTCATTGGATGATCAATTAGGTCATTTTCGTCCTTCCTAGGCATATTCTTGTCCAATTAGGGTTTTTAACCAATCTTGTGCATCCAATAACTTTGTTTGTGTCATTGAATTAATATTTAGGTCATTTTACTCCTCCCTAGTCATTTTCTTGTCCAAATAGGGTTTTTAACCAATCTTGTGCATCCAATAGGTTTGTTTGTGTCATTGGATGATCAATTAGGTCATTTTCGTCCTCCTCAGGCTTATTCTTGTCCAATTAGGGTTTTTAACCAATCTTGTGCATCCAATAAGTTTGTTTGTGTAATTGAATTAATATTTAGGTCATTTTCTTCCTCCCTAGGCATATTCTTGTCCAGTTAGGGTTTTTAACCAATCTTGTGCATCCAATAGGTGTGTTTGTGTCATTGGATGATCAATTAGGTCATTTTCGTCCTCCCTAGGCTTATTCTTGTCCAATTAGGGTTTTTAACCAATCTTGTGCATCCAATAACTTTGTTTGTGTCATTGAATTAATATTTAGGTCATTTTCCTCCTCCCTAGGCACATTCTTGTCCAATTAGGGTTTTTAACCAATCTTGTGCATCCAATAGGTGTGTTTGTGTCATTGGATGATCAATTAGGTCATTTTCGTCCTTCCTAGGCATATTCTTGTCCAATTAGGGTTTTTAACCAGTCTTGTGCATCCAATAGGTGTGTTTGTGTCATTTGATGATCAATTAGGTCATTTTCGTCCCCCCAATGCTTATTCTTGTCCAATTAGGGTTTTTAACAAATCTTGTGCATCCAATAACTATATTTGTGTCATTGGATTAACATTTAGGTCATTTTCGTCCTCCCCCGTCATATTCTTGTCCAATTAGGGTTTTTAACCAATCTTGTGTATCCAATTGGTGTGTTTGTGTCATTGGATGATCAACTAGGTCATTTTCGTCCTCCCTAGGCATATTCTTGTCCAATTAGGGTTTTTAACCAATCTTGTGCATCCAATAGGTGTGTTTGTGTCATTGGATGATCAATTAGGTCATTTTCGTCCTCCCTAGGCTTATTCTTGTCCAATTAGGGTTTTTAACCAATCTTGTGCATCCAATAACTTTGTTTGTGTCATTGAATTAATATTTAGGTCATTTTCCTCCTCCCTAGGCATATTCTTGTCCAATTAGGGTTTTTAACCAATCTTGTGCATCCAATAGGTGTGTTTGTGTCATTGGATGATCAATTAGGTCATTTTCGTCCTCCCTAGGCTTATTCTTGTCCAATTAGGGTTTTTAACCAATCTTGTTCATCCAATAAGTTCATTTGTGTCATTGGATTAACATTTAGGTCATTTTCGTCCTCCCTAGGCTTATTCTTGTCCAATTAGGGTTTTTATCCAATCTTGTGCATCCAATAGGTGTGTTTGTGTCATTAGATGATCAATTAGGTCATTTTCGTCCTCCCTTGGCTTATTCTTGTCCAATTAGGGTTTTTAACCAATCTTGTGCATCCAATAAGTTCATTTGTGTTATTGGATTAACATTTAGGTCATTTTCGTCCTCCCTAGGCATATTCTTGTCCAATTAGGGTTTTTAACCAATCTTGTGCATCCAATTGGTGTGTTTGTGTCATTGGATGATCAATTAGGTTATTTTCGTCCTTCCTAGGCATATTCTTGTCCAATTAGGGTTTTTAACCAGTCTTGTGCATCCAATAGGTGTGTTTGTGTCATTGGATGATCAATTAGGTCATTTTCGTCCTTCCTAGGCATATTCTTGTCCAATTAGGGTTTTTAACCAGTCTTGTGCATCCAATAGGTGTGTTTGTGTCATTGGATGATCAATTAGGTCATTTTCGTCCTCCCAAGGCTTATTCTTGTCCAATTAGGGTTTTTAACCAATCTTGTGCATCCAATAAGTTGATTTGTGTCATTGGATTAACATTTAGGTCATCTTCTTCCTCCCTAGGCATATTCTTGTCCAATTGGGGTTTTTAACCAATCTTGTGCATCTAGTAGGTGTGTTTGTGTCAATGGATGATCAATTAGGTCATTTTCATCCTTCCTAGGCATATTCTTGTCCAATTAGGGTTTTTAACCAATCTTGTGCATCCAATAACTTTGTTTGTGTCATTGAATTAATATTTAGGTCATTTTCCTCCTCCCTAGGCATATTCTTGTCTAAATAGGGTTTTTAACCAATCTTGTGCATCCAATAGGTTTGTTTGTGTCATTGGATGATCAATTAGGTCATTTTCGTCCTCCCTAGGCTTATTCTTGTCCAATTAGGGTTTTTAACCGATCTTGTGCAATAAATAGGTGTGTTTGTGTCGTTGGATGATCAATTAGGTCATTTTCGTCCTCCCTAGGCATATTCTTGTCCAATTAGGGTTTTTAACCAATCTTGTGCATCCAATATGGGTGTTTGTGTCATTGGATGATCAATTAGGTCATTTTCGTCCTCCCTAGGCTTATTCTTGTCCAATTAGGGTTTTTAACCAATCTTGTGCATCCAATAGGTGTGTTTGTGTCATTGGATGATCAATTAGGTCATTTTCATCCTCCCTAGGCTTATTCTTGTCCAATTATGGTTTTTAACCAATCTTGTGCATCCGATAAGTTTGTTTGTGTCATTGAATTAATATTTAGGTCATTTTCGTCCTCCCTAGGCATATTCTTGTCCAATTAGGGTTTTTAACCAATCTTGTGTATCCAATAGGTGTGTTTGTGTCATTGGATGATCAATTAGGTCATTTTCGTCCTCCCTAGGCTTATTCTTGTCCAATTAGGGTTTTTAACCAATCTTTTGCATCCAATAGGTGTGTTTGTGTCATTGGATGATCAATTAGGTCATTTTCGTCCTCCTTAGGCTTATTCTTGTCCAATTAGGGTTTTTTACCAATCTTGTGCATCCAATAAGTTCATTTGTGTCATTGGATGATCAATTAGGTCATTTTCGTCCTCCCTAGGCATATTCTTGTCCAACTAGGGTTTTTAACCAATCTTGTGCATCCAATAGGTGTGTTTGTGTCATTGGATGATCAATTAGGTCATTTTCGTCCTCCCTAGGCTTATTCTTGTCCAATTAGGGTTTTTAACCAATCTTGTGCATCCAATAAGTTCATTTGTGTCATTGGATGATCAATTAGTTCATTTTTGTCCTCCCTAGGCATGTTCTTGTCCAACTAGGGTTTTTAACCAATCTTATGCATCCAATAAGTTTGTTTGTGTCATTGAATTAATATTTAGGTCATTTTCGTCCTCCCTAGGCATATTCTTGTCCAATTAGGGTTTTTAACCAATCTTGTGCATCCAATAGGTGTGTTTGTGTCATTGGATGATCAATTAGGTCATTTGCGTCCTCCCTAGGCTTATTCTTGTCCAATTAGGGTTTTTAACCAATCTTGTGCATCCAATAGGTGTGTTTGTGTCATTGGAAGATCAATTAGGTCATTTTCGTCCTCCCTAGGCATATTCTTGTCCAATTAGGGTTTTTAACCAATCTTGTGCATCCAATAGGTGTGTTTGTGTCATTGGATGATCAATTAGGTCATTTTCGTCCTCCCTAGGCATATTCTTGTCCAATTAGGGTTTTTAACCAATCTTGTGCATCCAATAAGTGTGTTTGTGGCATTGGATGATCAATTAGGTCATTTTCGTCCTCCCTAGGCTTATTCTTGTCCAATTAGGGTTTTTAACCAATCTTGTGCATCCAATAAGTTCATTTGTGTCATTGGATTAACATTTAGGTCATGTTCGTCCTCCCTAGGCATATTCTTGTCCAATTAGGGTTTTTAACCAATCTTGTGCTTCCAATTGGTGTGTTTGTGTCGTTGGATAATCAATTAGGTCATTTTCGTCCTCCCTAGGCTTATTCTTGTCCAATTAGGGTTTTTAACCAATCTTGTGCATCCAATAAGTTTGTTTGTGTCATTGAATTAATATTTAGGTCATTTTCGTCCTCCCTAGGCATATTCTTGTCCAATTAGGGTTTTTAACCAATCTTGTGCATCCAATAGGTGTGTTTGTGTCATTGGATGATCAATTAGGTCATTTTCGTCCTCCCTAGGCATATTCTTGTCCAATTAGGGTTTTTAACCAATCTTGTGCATCCAATAGGTGTGTTTGTGTCATTGGATGATCAATTAGGTCATTTTCGTCCTCCCTAGGCTTATTCTTGTCCAATTAGGGTTTTTAACCAATCTTGTGCTTCCAATAGGTGTGTTTGTGTCATTGGATGATCAATTAGGTCATTCTCGTCCTCTCTAGGCTTATTAATGTCCAATTAGGGTTTTTAACCAATCTTGTGCATCCAATGAGTTTGTTTGTGTCAATGAATTAATATTTAGATCATTTTCGTCCTCCCTAGGCATATTCTTGTCCAATTAGGGTTTCTAACCAATCTTGTGCATCCAATAGGTGTGTTTGTGTCATTGGATGATCAATTAGGTCATTTTCGTCCTCCCTAGGCTTATTCTTGTCCAATTAGGGTTTTTAACCAATCTTGTGCATCCAATAAGTTCATTTGTGTCATTGGATTAACATTTAGGTCATTTTCGTCCTCCCTAGGCATATTCATGTCCAATTAGGGTTTTTAACCAATCTTGTGCTTCCAATAGGTGTGTTTGTGTCATTTGATGATCAATTAGGTCATTTTCGTCCTCCCTAGGCTTATTCTTGTCCAATTAGGGTTTTTAACCAATCTTGTGCATCCAATAACTTTGTTTGTGTCATTGAATTAATATTTAGGTCATTTTCCTCCTCCATAGGCATATTCTTGTCCAATTAGGGTTTCTAACCAATCTTGTGCATCCAATAGGTGTGTTTGTGTCATTGGATGATCAATTAGGTCATTTTCGTCCTCCCTAGGCTTATTCTTGTCCAATTAGGGTTTTTAACCGATCTTGTGCATCCAATAGGTGTGTTTGTGTCATTGGATGATCAATTAGGTCATTTTCGCCCTCCCTAGGCATATTCTTGTCCAATTAGGGTTTTTAACCAATCTTGTGCATCCAATAGGTGTGTTTGTGTCATTGGATGATCAATTAGGTCATTTTCGTCCTCCCTAGGCTTATTCTTGTCCAATTAGGGTTTTTAACCAATCTTGTGCATCCAATAAGTTCATTTGTGTCATTGGATTAACATTTAGGTCATTTTCGTCCTCCCTAGGCATATTATTGTCAAATTAGGGTTTTTAACCAATCTTGTGCATCCAATAGGTGTCTTTGTGTCATTGGGTGATCAATTAGGGTATTTTCGTCCTCCCTAGGCATATTCTTGTCCAATTAGGGTTTTTAACCAATCTTGTGCATCCAATAGGTGTGTTTGTGTCATTGGATGATCAATTAGGCCATTTTCGTCCTCCCTAGGTTTATTTTTGTCCAATTAGGGTTTTTAACCAATCTTGTGCATCCAATAGGTGTGTTTGTGTCATTGGATGATCAATTAGGTCATTTTCGTCCTCCCTAGGCTTATTCTTGTCCAATTAGGGTTTTTAACCAATCTTGTGCATCCAATAAGTTCATTTGTGTCATTGGATTAACATTTAGGTCATTTTCGTCCTCCCTAGGCATATTATTGTCCAATTAGGGTTTTTAACCAATCTTGTGCATCCAATAGGTGTGTTTGTGTCAATGGATGATCAATTAGGTCATTTTCGTCCTCCCTAGGCATATTCTTGTCCAATTAGGGTTTTTAACCAATCTTGTGCATCCAATAGGTGTGTTTGTGTCATTGGATGATCAATTAGGTCATTTTCGTCCTCCCTAGGCTTATTCTTGTCCAACTAGTGTTTTTAACCAATCTTCTGCATCCGATAAGTTTGTTTGTGTCATTGAATTAATATTTAGGTCATTTTCGTCCTCCCTAGGAATATTCTTGTCCAATAAGTGTTTTTAACCAATCTTGTGCATCCAATAGGTGTGTTTGTGTCGTTGGATGATCAATTAGGTCATTTTCGTCCTCCCTAGGCATATTCTTGTCCAATTAGGGTTTTTAACCAATCTTGTGCATCCAATAGGTGTGTTTGTGTCATTGGATGATCAATTAGGTCATTTTCGTCCTCCCTAGGCTTATTCTTGTCCAATTAGGGTTTTTAACCAATCTTGTGCATCCAATAGGTGTGTTTGTGTCATTGGATGATCAATTAGGTCATTTTCGTCCTCCCTAGGCTTATTCTTGTCCAATTAGGGTTTTTAACCAATCTTGTGCATCCAATAAGTTCATTTGTGTCATTGGATTAACATTTAGGTCATATCAGTCCTCCATAGGCATATTCTTGTCCAATTAGGGTTTTTAACCAATCTTGTGCATCCAATAAGTTCATTTGTGTTATTGGATTAACATTTAGGTCATATTCGTCCTCCCTAGGCATATTCTTGTCCAATTAGGGTTTTTAACCAATCTTGTGCATCAAATAACTTTGTTTGTGTCATTGAATTAATATTTAGGTCATTTTCGTCCTCCCTAGGCATATTCTTGTCCAATTAGGGTTTTTAACCATTCTTGTGCATCCAATAGGTGTGTTTGTGTCATTGGATGATCAATTAGGTCATTTTCGTCCTCCCTAGGCTTATTCTTGTCCAATTAGGGTTTTTAACCAATCTTGTGCATCCAATAAGTTCATTTGTGTCATTGGATTAACATTTAGGTCATATCAGTCCTCCCTAGGCATATTCTTGTCCAATTAGGGTTTTTAACCAATCTTGTGCATCCAATAGGTGTGTTTGTGTCATTGAATTAATATTTAGGTCATTTTCGTCCTCCCTAGGCATATTCTTGTCCAATTAGGGTTTTTAACCAATCTTGTGCATCCAATAGGTGTGCTTGTGTCATTGGATGATCAATTAGGTCATTTTCGTCCTTCCTAGGCTTATTCTTGTCCAATTAGGGTTTTTAACCAATCTTGTTCATCCAATAACTTTGTTTGTGTCATTGAATTAATATTTAGGTCATTTTCGTCCTCCCTAGGCATATTCTTGTCCAATTAGGGTTTTTAACCAATCTTGTGCATCCAATAGGTGTGTTTGTGTCATTGGATGATCAATTAGGTCATTTTCGTCCTCCCTAGGCTTATTCTTGTCCAATTAGGGTTTTTAACCAATCTTGTGCATCCAATAAGTTCATTTGTGTCATTGGATTAACATTTAGGTCATATCAGTCCTCCCTAGGCATATTCTTGTCCAATTAGGGTTTTTAACCAATCTTGTGCATCCAATAAGTTCATTTGTGTTATTAGATTAACATTTAGGTCATATTCGTCCTCCCTAGGCATATTCTTGTCCAATTAGGGTTTTTAACCAATCTTGTGCATCCAATAACTTTGTTTGTGTCATTGAATTAATATTTAGGTCATTTTCGTCCTCCCTAGGCATATTCTTGTCCAATTAGGGTTTTTAACCAATCTTGTGCATCCAATAGGTGTGTTTGTGTCATTGGATGATCAATTAGGTCATTTTCGTCCTCCCTAGGCTTATTCTTGTCCAATTAGGGTTTTTAACCAATCTTGTGCATCCAATAGGTGTGTCTGTGTCATTGGATGATCAATTACGTCATTTTCGTCCTCCCTAGGCTTATTCTTGTCCAATTAGGGTTTTTAACCAATCTTGTGCATCCAATAAGTTGAGTTGTGTCATTGGATTAACATTTAGGTCATTTTCGTCCTCCCTAGGCTTATTCTTGTCCAATTAGGGTTTTTAACCAATCTTGTGCATCCAATAAGTTCATTTGTGTCATTGGATTAACATTTAGGTCATTTTCGTCCTCCCTAAGCTTATTCTTGTGCAATTAGGGTTTTTAACCAATCTTGTGCATCCAATAGGTGTGTTTGTGTCATTGGATGATCAATTAGGTTATTTTCGTCCTCCCTCGGCATATTCTTGTCCAATTAGGGTTTTTAACCAATCTTGTGCATCCAATAGATGTGTTTGTGTCATTGGATGATCAATTAGGTCATTTTCGTCCTCCCTAGGCATATTCTTGTCCAATTAGGGTTTTTAACGAATCTTGTGCATCCAATTGGTGTGTTTGTGTCATTGGATGATCAATTAGGTCATTTTCGTCCTCCCTAGGCATATTCTTGTCCAATTAGGGTTTTTAACCAATCTTCTGCATCCAATAAGTTGAGTTGTGTCATTGGATTAACATTTAGGTCATTTTCGTCCTCCCTAGGCATATTCTTGTCCAATTAGGGTTTTTAACCAATCTTATGCATCCAATAAGTTGAGTTGTGTCAATGGATTAACATTTAGGTCATTTTCGCCCTCCCTAGGTATATTCTTGTCCAATTAGGGTTTTTAACCAATCTTGTGCATCCAATAGGTGTGTTTGTGTCATTGGATGATCAATTAGGTCATTTTCGTCCTCCCTAGGCATATTCTTGTCCAATTAGGGTTTTTAACCAATCTTGTGCATCCAATAGGTGTGTTTGTGTCATTGGATGATCAATTAGGTCATTTTCGTCCTCCCTAGGCTTATTCTTGTCCAATTAGGGTTTTTAACCAATCTTGTGCATCCAATAGGTGTGTTTGTGTCATTGGATAATCAATTAGGTCATTTTCGTCCTCCCTTGGCTTATTCTTGTGCAATTAGGGTTTTTAATCAATCTTGTGCATCTAATAGGTGTGTTTGTGTCATTGGATGATCAATTAGGTCATTTTCGTCCTCCCTAGGCTTATTCTTGCCCAATAAAGGTTTTTAACCAATCTTGTGCATCCAATAAGTTGAGTTGTGTCATTGGATTAACATTTAGGTCATTTTCGTCCTCCCTAGGCTTATTCTTGTCCAATTAGGGTTTTTATCCAATCTTGTGCATCCAATAGGTGTGTTTGTGTCATTGGATGATCAATTAGGTCATTTTCGTCCTCCCTAGGCTTATTCTTGTCCAATTAGGGTTTTTAACCAATCTTGTGCCTCAAATAAGTTTGTTTGTGTCATTGAATTAATATTTAGGTCATTTTCGTCCTCCCTAGGCATATTCTTGTCCAATTAGGGTTTTTAACCAATCTTGTGCATCCAATAGGTGTGTTTGTGTCATTGGATGATCAATTAGGTCATTTTCGTCCTCCCTAGGCTTATTCTTGTCCAATTAGGGTTTTTAACCAATCTTGTGCATCCAATAAGTTGAGTTGTGTCATTGGATTAACATTTAGGTCATTTTCGTTCTCCCTAGGATTATTCTTGTCCAATTTGGGTTTTTAACAAATCTTGTGCATCCAATAAGTTCATTTGAGTTATTGGATTAACATTTAGGTCATATTCGTCCTCCCTAGGCATATTCTTGTCAAATTAGGGTTTTTAACCAATCTTGTGCATCCAATAGGTGTGTTTGTGTCATTGGATGATCAATTAGGTCATTTTCGTCCTCCCTAGGCATATTCTTGTCAAGTTAGGGTTTTTAACCAATCTTGTGCATCCAATAGGTGTGTTTGTGTCATTGGATGATCAATTAGGTCATTTTCGTCCTCCCTAGGCATATTCTTGTCCAATTAGGGTTTTTAACCAATCTTGTGCATCCAATAGGTGTGTTTGTGTCATTGGATGATCAATTAGGTCATTTTCGTCCTCCCTAGGCTTATTCTTGTCCAATTAGGGTTTTTAACCAATCTTGTGCATCCAATAAGTTCATTTGTGTCATTGGATTAACATTTAGATCATTTTCGTCCTGCCTAGGCATATTCTTGTCCAATTAGGGTTTTTAACCAATCTTGTGCATCCAATAGGTGTGTTTGTGTCATTGGATGATCAATTAGGTTATTTTCGTCCTCCCTAGGCTTATTCTTGTCCAATTAGGGTTTTTAACCAATCTTGTGCATCCAATAGGTGTGTTTGTGTCATTGGATGACCAATTAGGTCATTTTCGTCCTCCCTAGGCATATTCTTGTCCAATTAGGGTTTTTAACCAATCTTGTGCATCCAATAGGTGTGTTTGTGTCATTGGATGATCAATTAGGTCATTTTCGTCCTCCCTAGGCTTATTCTTGTCCAATTAGGGTTTTTAACCAATCTTGTGCATCCAATAAGTTCATTTGTGTCATTGGATGATCAATTAGGTCATTTTCGTCCTTCCTAGGCATATTCTTGTCCAATTATGGTTTTTAACCAATCTTGTGCATCCAATAGGTGTGTTTGTGTCATTGGATGATCAATCAGGTCATTTTCATCCTCCCAAGGCTTATTCTTGTCCAATTAGGGTTTTTCACCAATCTTGTGCATCCAATAAGTTCATTTGTGTCATTGGATTAACATTTAGGTCATTTTCGTCCTCCCTAGGCATATTCTTGTCCAATTAGGGTTTTTAACCAATCTTGTGCATCCAATAGGTGTGTTTGTGTCATTGGATGATCAATTAGGTCATTTTCGTCCTCCCTAGGCTTATTCTTGTCCAATTAGGGTTTTTAACCAATCTTGTGCATCCAATAAGTTCATTTGTGTCATTGGATGATCAATTAGGTCATTTTCGTCCTTCCTAGGCATATTCTTGTCAACCTAGGGTTTTAAACCAATCTTGTGCATCCAATAGGTGTGTTTGTGTCATTGGATGATCAATTAGGTCATTTTCATCCTCCCTAAGCTTATTCTTGTCCAATTAGGGTTTTTAACCAATCTTGTGCATCCAATAGGTGTGTTTGTGTCATTGGATGATCAATTAGGTCATTTTCGTCCTCCCTAGGCTTATTCTTGTCCAGTTAGGGTTTTTAACCAATCTTGTGCATCCAATAGGTGTGTTTGTGTCATTGGATGATCAATTAGGTCATTTTCGTCCTCCCTAGGCTTATTCTTGTCCAATTAGGGTTTTTAACCAATCTTGTGTATCCAATAAGTTCATTTGTGTCATTGGATTAACATTTAGGTCATTTTCGTCCTCCCTAGGCATATTCTTGTCCAATTAGGGTTTTTAACCAATCTTGTGCATCCAATAGTGTGATTGTGTCATTGGATGATCAATTAGGTCATTTTCGTCCTTTCTATGCTTATTCTTGTCCAACTAGGGTTGTTAACCAATCTTGTGCATCCAATAAGTTCATTTGTGTCATTGGATGATCAATTAGGTCATTTTCGTCCTCCCTAGGCATATTCTTGTCCAATTAGGGTTTTTAACCAATCTTGTGCATCCAATAGGTGTGTTTGTGTCATTAATTGATCAATTAGGTCATTTTCCTCCTCCCTAGGCTTATTCTTGTCCAATTAGGGTTTTTAACCAATCTTGTACATCTAATAAGTTCATTTGTGTCATTGGATTAACATTCAGGTCATTTTCGTCCTCCCTAGGCATATTCTTGTCCAATTAGAGTTTTAGACCAATCTTGTGCATCCAATAGGTGTGTTTCTGTCATTGGATGATCAATTAGGTCATTTTCGTCCTCCCTAGGCTTATTCTTGTCCAATTAGGGTTTTTAACTAATCTTGTGCATCCAATAAGTTCATTTGTGTCATTGGATGATCAATTAGGTCATTTTCGTCCTCCCTAGGCATATTCTTGTCCAATTAGGGTTTTTAACCAATCTTGTGCATCCAATAGGTGTGTTTGTGTCATTGGATGATCAATTAGGTCATTTTCGTCCTCCCTAGGCTTATTCTTGTCCAATTTGGGTTTTTAACCAATCTTGTGCATCCAATAGGTGTGTTTGAGTCAATTGATGATCAATTAGGTCATTTTCGTCCTCCATAGGCTTATTCTTGTCCAATTAGGGTTTTTAACCAATCTTGTGCATCCAATAAGTTGAGTTGTGTCATTGGATTAACATTTAGGTCATTTTCGTTCTCCCTATGCTTATTCTTGTCCAATTAGGGTTTTTAACCAATCTTGTGCATCCAATAAGTTCATTTGTGTCATTGGATTAACATTTAGGTCATTTTCGTCCTCCCTAGGCATATTCTTGTCCAATTAGGGTTTTTAACCAATCTTGTGCATCCAACAGGTGTGTTTGTGTCATTGGATGATCAATTAGGTTATTTTCGTCCTCCCTAGGCTTATTCTTGTCCAATTAGGGTTTTTAACCAATCTTGTGCATCCAATAGATGTGTTTGTGTCATTGGATGACCAATTAGGTCATTTTCGTCCTCCCTAGGCATATTCTTGTCCATTTAGGGTTTTTAACCAATCTTGTGCATCCAATAGCTGTGTTTGTGGCAATGGATGATGAATTAGGTCATTTTCGTCCTCCCTAGGCTTATTCTTGTCCAATTAGGGTTTTTAACCAATCTTGTGCATCCAATAGGTGTGTTTGTGTCATTGGATGATCAATTAGGTCATTTTCGTCCTCCCTAGGCTTATTCTTGTCCAATATGGGTTTTTAACCAATCTTGTGCATCCGATAAGTTTGTTTGTGTCATTGGATGATCAATTAGGTCATTTTCATCCTCCCTAGGCATATTCTTGTCCAATTAGGGTTTTTAACCAATCTTGTGCATCCAATAGGTGTGTTTGTGTCATTGGATGATCAATTAGGTTATTTTCTTCCTCCCTAGACTTATTCGTGTCCAATTAGGGTTTTTAACTAATCTTGTGCATCCAATAAGTTCATTTGTGTCATTGGATGATCAATTAGGTCATTTTCGTCCTTCCTAGGCTTATTCTTGTCCAATTAGGGTTTTTAACCAATCTTGTGCATCCAACAAGTTTGTTTATGTCATTGAATTAATATTTAGGTCATTTTCGTCCTCCCTAGGCATATTCTTGTCCAATTAGGGTTTTTAACCAATCTTGTGCATCCAATAGGTGTGTTTGTGTCATTGGATGATCAATTAGGTCATTTTCATCCTCCCTAGGCATATTCTTGTCCAATTATGGTTTTTAACCAATCTTGTGCATCCAATAGGTGTGTTTGTGTCATTGGATGATCAATTAGGTCATTTTCGTCCTCCCTAGGCTTATTCTTGTCCAATTAGGGTTTTTAACCAATCTTGTGCATCCAATAGGTGTGTTTGTGTCATTGGATGATCAATTAGGTCATTTTCGTCCTCCATAGACATATTCTTGTCCAATTAGGGTTTTTAAGCAATCTTGTGCATCCAATAAGTTCATTTGTGTCATTGGATTAACATTTAGGTCATTTTCGTCCTCCCTAGGCATATTCTTGTCCAATTAGGGTTTTTAACCAATCTTGTGCATCCAATAGGTGTGTTTGTGTCATTGGATGATCAATTAGGTCATTTTCGTCCTCCCTAGGCTTATTCTTGTCCAATTAGGGTTTTTAACCAATCTTGTGCATCCAATAGGTGTGTTTGTGTCATTGGATGATCAATTAGGTCATTTTCGTCCTCCCTAGGCTTATTCTTGTCCAATTAGGGTTTTTAACCAATCTTGTGCATCCAATAAGTACATTTGTGTCATTGGATTAACATTTAGGTCATATCAGTCCTCCCTAGGCATATTCTTGTCCAATTAGGGTTTTTAACCAATCTTGTGCATCCAATAGGTGTGTTTGTGTCATTGGATGATCAATTAGGTCATTTTCGTCCTCCCTAGGCTTATTCTTGTCCAATTAGGGTTTTTAACCAATCTTGTGCATCCAATAGGTGTGTTTGTGTCATTGGATGATCAATTAGGTCATTTTCGTCCTCCCTAGGCTTATTCTTGTCCAATTAGGGTTTTTAACCAATCTTGTGCATCCAATAGGTGTGTTTGTGTCATTGGATGATCAATTAGGTCATTTATCGTCCTCCCTAGGCTTATTCTTGTCCAATTAGGGTTTTTAACCAATCTTGTGCATCCAATAGGTTGAGTTGTGTCATTGGATTAACATTTAGGTCATTTTCGTCCTCCCTAGGCATATTCTTGTCCAATTAGGGTTTTTAACCAATCTTGTGCATCCAATAGGTGTGTTTGTGTCATTGGATGATCAATTAGGTCATTTTCGTCCTCCCTAGGCTTATTCTTGTCCAATTAGGGTTTTTAACCAATCTTGTGCATCCAATAGGTGTGTTTGTGTCATTGGATGATCAATTAGGTCATTTTCGTCCTCCCTAGGCTTATTCTTGTCCAATTAGGGTTTTTAACCATTCTTGTGCATCCAATAGGTGTGTTTGTGTCATTGGATGATCAATTAGGTCATTGTTGTCCTCCCTAGGCTTATTCTTGTCCAATTAGGGTTTTTAACCAATCTTGTGCATCCAATAGGTGTGTTTGTGTCATTGGATGATCAATTAGGTCATTTTCGTCCTCCCTAGGCTTATTCTTGTCCAATTAGGGTTTTTAACCAATCTTGTGCATCCAATAAGTTCATTTGTGTCATTGGATGATCAATTAGGTCATTTTCGTCCTCCCTAGGCTTATTCTTGCCCAATTAGGATTTTTAACCAATCTTGTGCATCCAATAGGTGTGTTTGTGCCATTGGATGATCAATTAGGTCATTTTCGTCCTCCCTAGGGTTATTCTTGTCCAATTTGGGTTTTTAACCAATCTTGTGCATCCAATAACTTTGTTTGTGTCATTGAATTAATATTTAGGTCATTTTCCTCCTCCCTAGGCATATTCTTGTCCAATTAGGGTTTTTAACCAATCTTGTGCATCTAATAGGTGTGTTTGTGTCATTGGATGATCAATTAGGTCATTTTCGTCCTCCCTAGGCTTATTCTTGTCCAATTAGGGTTTTTAACCAATCTTGTCCATCAAATAGGTGTGTTTGTGTCATTGGATGATCAATTAGGTCATTTTCGTCCTCCCTAGGCTTATTCTTGTCCAATTAGGGTTTTTAACCAATCTTGTGCATCCAATAGGTGTGTTTGTGTCATTGGATGATCAATTAGGTCATTTTCGTCCTCCCTAGGGTTATTCTTGTCCAATTAGGGTTTTTAACCAATCTTGTGCATCCAATAAGTTGAGTTGTGTCATTGGATTAATATTTAGGTCATTTTCATTCTCCCTAGGCTTATTTTTGTCGAATTAGGTTTTTAACCAATCTTGTGCATCCAATAAGTTCATTTGTGTCATTGGATTAACATTTAGGTCATTTTCGTCCTCCCTAGGCATATTCTTGTCCAATTAGGGTTTTTAACCAATCTTGTGCATCCAATAGGTGTGTTTGTGTCATTGGATGATCAATTAGGTCATTTTCGTCCTCCCTAGGCTTATTCTTGTCCAATTAGGGTTTTTAACCAATCTTGTGCATCCAATAGGTGTGTTTGTGTCATTGGATGATCAATTAGGTCATTTTCGTCCTCCCTAGGCTTATTCTTGTCCAATTAGGGTTTTTAACCAATCTTGTGCATCCAAAATTTGTTTGTGTCATTGAATTAATATTTAGGTCATTTTCGTCCTCCCTAGGCATATTCTTGTCCAATTAGGGTTTTTAACCAATCTTGTGCATCCAATAGGTGTGTTTGTGTCATTGGATGATCAATTAGGTCATTTTCGTCCTCCCTAGGCTTATTCTTGTCCAATTATGGTTTTTAACCAATCTTGTGCATCCAATAGGTGTGTTTGTGTCATTGGATGGTCAATTAGGTCATTTTCGTCCTCCCTAGGCATATTCTTGTCCAATTAGGGTTTTTAACCAATCTTGTGCATCCAATAGGTGTGTTTGTGTCATTGGATGATCAATTAGGTCCTTTTCGTCCTCCCTAGGCTTATTCTTGTCCAATTAGGGTTTTTAACCAATCTTGTGCATCCAATAACTTTGTTTGTGTCATTGAATTAATATTTAGGTCATTTTCCTCCTCCCTAGGCATATTCTTGTCCAATTAGGGTTTTAACCAATCTTGTGCATCCAATAGGTGTGTTTGTGTCATTGGATGATCAATTAGGTCATTTTCGTCCTCCCTAGGCTTATTCTTGTCGAATTAGGGTTTTTAACCAATCTTGTTCATCCAATAAGTTTGTTTGTGTCATTGAATTAATATTTAGGTCATTTTCGTCCTCCCTAGGCATATTCTTGTCCAATTAGGGTTTTTAACCAATCTTGTGCATCCAATAGGTGTGTTTGTGTCATTGGATGATCAATTAGGTCATTTTCGTCCTCCCTAGGCTTATTCTTGTCCAATTAGGGTTTTTAACCAATCTTGTGCATCCAATAACTTTGTTTGTGTCATTGAATTAATATTTAGGTCATTTTCCTCCTCCCTAGGCATATTCTTGTCCAATTAGTGTTTTTAACCAATCTTGTGCATCCAATAAGTTTGTTTGTGTCATTGAATTAATATTTAGGTCATTTTCGTCCTCCCTAGGCATATTCTTGTCCAGTTAGGGTTTTTAACCAATCTTGTGCATCCAATAGGTGTGTTTGTGACATTGGATGATCAATTAAGTCATTTTCGTCCTCCCTAGGCTTATTCTTGTCCAATTAGGGTTTTTAACCAATCTTGTGCATCCAATAACTTTGTTTGTGTCATTGAATTAATATTTAGGTCATTTTCCTCCTCCCTAGGCATATTCTTGTCCAATTAGGGTTTTTAACCAATCTTGTGCATCCAATAGGTGTGTTTGTGTCATTGGATGATCAATTAGGTCATTTTCGTCCTCCCTAGGCATATTCTTGTCCAATTAGGGTTTTTAACCAATCTTGTGCATCCAATAGGTGTGTTTGTGGCATTGGATGATCAATTAGGTCATTTTCGTCCTCCCTAGGCTTATTCCTGTCCAATTAGGGTTTTTAACCAATCTTGTGCATCCAATAGGTGTGTTTGTGTCATTGGATGATCAATTAGGTCATTTTCGTCCTCCCTAGGCTTATTCTTGTCCAATTAGAGTTTTTAACCAATCTTGTGCATCCAATAAGTTTGTTTGTTTCATTGAATTAATATTTAGGTCATTTTCGTCCTCCCTAGGCATATTCTTGTCCAATTCAGGTTTTTAACCAATCTTGTGCATCCAATAGGTGTGTTTGTGTCATTGGATGATCAATTAGGTTATTTTCGTCCTCCCTAGGCTTATTCTTGTCCAATTAGGGTTTTTAACCAATCTTGTGCATCCAATAGGTGTGTTTGTGTCATTGGATGATCAATTAGGTTACTTTTGTCCTCCCTAGGCTTATTCTTGTCCAATTAGGGTTTTTAACCAATCTTGTGCATCCAATAGGTGTGTTTGTGTCATTGGATGATCAATTAGGTCATTTTCGTCCTCCCTAGGCTTATTCTTGTCCAATTAGGGTTTTTAACCAATCTTGTGCATCCAATAGGTGTGTTTGTGTCATTGGATGATCAATTAGGTCATTTTCGTCCTCCCTAGGCATATTCTTGTCCAATTAGGGTTTTTAACCAATCTTGTGCATCCAATAAGCTTGTTTGTTTTATTGAATTAATATTTAGGTCATTTTCGTCCTCCCTAGGCATATTCTGGTCCAATTAGGGTTTTTAACCAATCTTGTGCATCCAATAGGTGTGTTTGTGTCATTGGATGATCAATTAGGTTATTTTCGTCCTCCCTAGGCTTATTCTTGTCCAATTAGGGTTTTTAACCAATCTTGTGCATCCAATAGGTGTGTTTGTGTCATCGGATGACCAATTAGGTCTCTTACGTCCTCCCTAGGCATATTCTTGTCCAATTAGGGTTTTTAACCAATCTTGTGCATCCATTAGGTGTGTTTGTGGCAATGGATGATCAATTAGGTCATTTTCGTCCTCCCTAGGCTTATTCTTGTCCAATTAGGGTTTTTAACCAATCTTGTGCATCCAATAGGTGTGTTTGTGTCATTGGATGATCAATTAGGTCATTTTCGTCCTCCCTAGGCTTATTCTTGTCCAATTAGGGTTTTTAACCAATCTTGTGCATCCAATAGGTGTGTTTGTGTCATTGGATGATCAATTAGGTCATTTTCGTCCTCCATAGGCTTATTTTTGTCCAATAGGGTTTTTAACCAATCTGGTGCATCCAATAAGTTGAGTTGTGTGATTGGATTAATATTTAGGTCATTTCCATCCTCCCTAGGCTTATTCTTATCCAATTAGGGTTTTTAACCAATCTTGTGCATCCAATAAGTTCATTTGTGTCATTGGATTAACATTTAGGTCATTTTCGTCCTCCCTAGGCATATTCTTGTCCAATTAGGGTTTTTAACCAATCTTGTGCATCCAATAGGTGTGTTTGTGTCATTGGATGATCAATTAGGTTATTTTCGTCCTTCCTAGGCTTATTCTTGTCCAATTAGGGTTTTTAACCAATCTTGTGCATCCAATAGGTGTGTTTGTGTCATTGGATGACCAATTAGGTCATTTTCGTCCTCCCTAGGCATATTCTTGTCCAATTAGGGTTTTTTACCAATCTTGTGCATCCATTAGGTGTGTTTGTTGCAATGGATGATCAATTAGGTCATTTTCGTCCTCCCTAGGCTTATTCTTGTCCAATTAGGGTTTTTAACCAATCTTGTGCATCCAATAGGTGTGTTTGTGTCATTGGATGATCAATTAGGTCATTTTCGTCCTTCCTAGGCTTATTCTTGTCCAATTAGGGTTTTTAACCGATCTTGTGCATCCAATAGGTGTGTTTGTGTCATTGGATGATCAATTAGGTCATTTTCGTCCTCCCTAGGCTATTTCTTGTCCAATTAGGGTTTTTAACGAATCTTGTGCATCCAATAGGGGTGTTTGTTTCATTGGATGATCAATTAGGTCATTTTCGTCCTCCCTAGGCATATTCTGGTCCAATTAGCTTTTTTAACCAATCTTGTGCATCCAATAGGTGTGTTTGTGTCATTGGATGATCAATTAGGTCATTTTCGTTCTCCCTACGCTTATTCTTGTCCAATTAGGGTTTTTAACCAATCTTGTGCATCCAATAGGTGTGTTTGTGTCATTGGATTATCAATTAGGTCATTTTCGTCCTCCCTAGGCATATTCTTGTCCAATTAGGGTTTTTAACCAATCTTGTGCATCCAATAGGTGTGTTTGTGTCATTGGATGATCAATTAGGTCATTTTCGTCCTCCCTAGGCATATTCTTGTCCAATTAGGGTTTTTAACCAATCTTGTGCATCCAATAGGTTGAGTTGTGTCATTGGATTAACATTTAGGTCATTTTCGTCCTCCCTAGGCATATTCTTGTCCAATTAGGGTTTTTAACCAATCTTGTGCATCCAATAGGTGTGTTTGTGTCATTGGATGATCAATTAGGTCATTTTCGTCCTCCCTAGGCATATTCTTGTCCAATTAGGGTTTTTAACCAATCTTGTGCATCCAATAGGTGTGTTTGGGTAATTGGATGATCAATTAGGTCATTTTCGTCCTCCCTAGGCATATTCTTGTCCAATTAGGGTTTTTAACCAATCTTGTGCATCCAATAGGTGTGTTTGTGTCATTGGATGATCAATTAGGTCATTTTCGTCCTCCGTAGGCGTATTCTTGTCCAATTAGGGTTTTTAACCAATCTTGTCCATCCAATAAGTTGAGTGGTGTCATTGGATTAACATTTAGGTCATTTTCGTCCTTTCTAAGCTTTTTCTTGTGCAATTAGGGTTTTTAACCAATCTTGTGCATCCAATAGGTGTGTTTGTGTCATTGGATGATCAATTAGGTCATTTTCGTCCTCCCTAGGCTTATTCTTGTCCAATTAGGGTTTTTAACCAATCTTGTGCATCCAATAGGTGTGTTTGTGTCATTGGATGATCAATTAGGTCATTTTCGTCCTCCCTAGGCATATACTTGTCCAATTAGGGTTTTTAACCAATCTTGTGCATCCAATAAGTTTGTTTGTTTCATTGAATTAATATTTAGGTCATTTTCATCATCCCTAGGCATATTCTTGTCCAATTAGGGTTTTTAACCAATCTTGTGCATCCAATAGGTGTGTTTGTGTCATTGGATGATCAATTAGGTCATTTTCGTCCTCCCTAGGCTTATTCTTGTCCAATTAGGGTTTTTAACCAATCTTGTGCATCCAATAAGTTCATTAGTGTCATTGGATGATCAATTAGGTCATTTTCGTCCTCCCTAGGCATGTTCTTGTCCAACTAGGGTTTTTAACCAGTCTTGTGCATCCAATAGGTGTGTTTGTGTCATTGGATGATCAATTAGGTCATTTTCGTCCTCCCTAGGCTTATTCTTGTCCAATTAGGGTTTTTAACCAATCTTGTGCATCCAATAAGTTCATTAGTGTCATTGGATGATCAATTAGGTCATTTTCGTCCTCCCTAGGCCTGTTCTTGTCCAACTAGGGTTTTTAACCAATCTTGTGCATCCAATAGGTGTGTTTGTATCATTAGATGATCAATTAGGTCATTTTCGTCCTCCCTAGGCATATTCTTGTCCAATTAGGGTTTTTAACCAATCTTGTGCATCCAATAAAGTTCATTTGTGTCATTGGATGATCAATTAGGTCATTTTCATCCTCCCTAGGCAGGTTCGTGTCCAACTAGGGTTTTTAACCAATCTTGTGCATCCAATAGGTGTGTTTGTGTCATTGGATGATCAATTAGGTCATTTTCGTCCTCCCTAGGCTTATTCTTGTCCAATTAGGGTTTTTAACCAATCTTGTGCATCCAATAAGTTGAGTTGTGTCATTGGATTAACATTTAGGTCATTTTCGTTCTCCCTAGGCTTATTCTTGTCTAATTAGGGTTTTTAACCAATCTTGTGCATCCAATAAGTTCATTTGTGTTATTGGATTAACATTTAGGTCATATTCGTCCTCCCTAGGCATATTCTTGTCCAATTAGGGTTTTTAACCAATCTTGTGCATCCAATAGGTGTGTTTGTGTCATTGGATGATCAATTAGGTCATTTTCGTCCTCCCTAGGCATATTCTTGTCCAATTAGGGTTTTTAACCAATCTTGTGCATCCAATTGGTGTGTTTGAGTCATTGGATGATCAATTAGGTCATTTTCGTCCTCCCTAGGCTTACTCTTGTCCAATTAGGGTTTTTAACCAATCTTGTGCATCCAATAAGTTCATTAGTGTCATTGGATGATCAATTAGGTCATTTTCGTCCTCCCTAGGCATGTTCTTGTCCAACTAGGGTTTTTAACCAATCTTGTGCATCCAATAGGTGTGTTTGTGTCATTGGATGATCAATTAGGTCATTTTCGTCCTCCCTAGGCTTATTCTTGTCCAATTAGGGTTTTTAACCAATCTTGTGAATTCATTAAGTTTGTTTGTGTCATTGAATTAATATTTAGGTCATTTTCGTCCTCCCTAGACATATTCTTGTCCAATTAGGGTTTTTAACCAATCTTGTGCATCCAATAGGTGTGTTTGTGTCATTGGATGATCAATTAGGTCATTTTCGTCTTCCCTAGGCTTATTCTTGTCCAATTAGGGTTTTTAACCAATCTTGTGAATCCAATAAGTTCATTTGTGTCATTGGATTAACATTTAGGTCATTTTCGTCCTCCCTAGGCAT